>CAJHQP010006020.1:0-41405 GCA_905132765.1 Moricandia arvensis
CGGCATTCGGAAGGTTTGCTTGTTGTGTGATTTCGTTTCCCGTTTTGTTGTATTAAAAGTTGTATCCCCTATATATTAATTCTCTATCATTACAACTATAAATGGTAGTCACGTCTCATCACCAAAATGACTTTCAAAATCCTTAAAAAAAAATTGGTCTATCTAAATATAGATTATATTTTTATTAAATTAACATGCATATTGATTAATAATGCATAAAAAGATACTTTACATTCTTTCATTAAATAAAAGCTACGAAATTACCTAATATGATTAACATATATGTGACAATTAATGTTTCGAATAATATAGATTTGATAATATTTTTTGTATCCTTCATTTTGTTTAATTTATTTTATTAAAAATATTAAAAAATTAAATTAATTATGTAATAAAAAATCTAGATTTTTTTATATGTTATATTTTGATTTTTTTAAACGACTATAAATTATTAAAATAGTTAAAATCTTTGCAATGAAAATTTTCTGAGAACAATGAAAATATAGAAAAAGATACAAAACTAACTGATGCATAATTCCAAACTATTAGTACTTTTCCATAATTAATGTTTTGTTATAAAAAATACAAATAATCATATGAATATAAAGTTTCATTTAACATATATTCAGATTAAATATATATACATATGTACTTTAATATTGTTTAAATCAAACTATATATCATATAAAATACATATATGTTAATTATATACTTAGATGGAATATTACAACATATATTGGTAGCCACGTTTGATTACAATATATATATTGATCGTCACATGTCATTACAACATATTAATATACGATCTGATAACAATTTATGTATCTTCCATCATTTTTTTCAATTTTATATTCTTAAAATAAATTTAACAATTACATAAGTATATAATTAAAAATAAGATTTTTACTTGTATGCTATATTTTGAGTTTGTTTAATATAAATTACTAATACTGCTAAAAATCTACGATGAATTTTTTTATCAATGCTTTAACTTTTTTATTGTAACAAGATATAAATGATCATAAAATCATATAAATATTAAATCTCATTTATTATATATTCAAATTATATATATATATAGTTGGTCTATCTAAATATAGATTATACTTTTATTAAACTAACATGCATATTGATTACGATAAAATGATATTTTACATTCTTTCCTTAAATAATAGCTACAGAATTACCTAATATGATTAACATATATGTGACAATTAATGTTTTGAATAATAAATATTTGTTAATATTTTTTGTATCCTTCATCAATTTTGTTTAATTTATATTATTAAAAATATTAAACCTCATATTAACCATGTAATAAAAAAACTAGATTTTTTATTATATATTATATTTTGAATTTTTCATAACGACTATAAATTACTAAAACAGTTAAAATCATTACAATGAAAATTTTTTGATCAATGATTTAATTTTTTTATTCTAACAAGATACAAATGATTATAAAATTATATAAATATTAAATTTTATTTAATATATATATTCAAATTATATATATATATATATATTTATTTATTTATTTCAATATCGTTTAGATTAATATATATATCATATAAAAAATACAAAAATGTTAATTTTAAAATTTACATTGAGTTGGAAGTCTCAGTAAATAAATATTCATATTAGTAAAAATATTATTTTTGTTATAGCAAATATAAAAATGTTAATAAAATCATATGAGTACCAAGTTTCAATAAATAAATATTTATATTATATATCTATGTCAATATCTTTTAATTTTATAAATAAATGATTTATTTTGATTTTATCAACTCAATTATTCAATATATTTATTATTGTATAATATGTAAATTAACAAAAATAAATAATAATATCTATAAATAATTTGTATACATAATTAAGGTTCATTCTGCGCAAGCACGTGTCTCTAATGTTATTTAATCATATCATTTCAAAATTATGATTCTTCATATGGAAGTGAGATAGTGAATTATAACAATTAGATAATATTATTGAAGCTCGATGTAAATTATATAGGTTTAAAAATATCAACAAACATGACCTTATAATCAACTTTATATTGACGGTCCATGATCATATGTTTGGAGACTTATGACATGGTTTGGACGATAAAAGTTAGTATTTAATAGTTATTAATATATAAATTTCACCCGCGCATGCGCGCGGGTAATCACCTAGTTAAGTTAGTATTGTAGAAGCTGAAAAAGATATAAACGATATAAATAAAACGACGATAAGCAAATATATGATTCAAAAGACGAGATAAAAACTGATACAAAAACGTTTTGAAAAATATACAATGGAGTTGGGACGAATTTTTTTCCTTAACTCTTAATATTCGCTTCGTAGTGAGACGGACATATACGAAATATAGTCCCAGGATACAACCATGATAGACGATTCACGCTTCACCCGTGAACATCTTTACGAACTAATAATCTACGAAACACTCTCTAGAACTTACGCTAGGAGGGTTGCTAGTTTTTGTTGTGAAAAAACATTGAGAAATGAGAGAGGAGAAGACGAGTTTTTAAAGAGGAGAAAGAAATTTGATTTTCGTAACTGTTACACATGTTCAACGAAAATATCTCATAAATCTCTGAAGTGGAGAGTTGAGAAACTTTTTCCGCAAGTTTTCTTTTCGTTGACTCGTTCTCATTTTGGCCGAACAGACAAAATTCATATTATTTTAAAACGAACTACATGTTGTTTAAAAACAAATTACATGTTGTTTTTTATTCGAAATAAGCCAAAATGTTGAGCTTAATTTAGTCCAAAAAGATCCTTATTAGGCCTATGGCCCTTCACCAAGACCCAAGATCCAAGCCCAAGTCCAAGCTCGGACCCACATCCACGCCCACGACCATGCTGAGGCAGCCGGACGGCGACGGCGGCACACACATGGAGGCCCTCCTCTCTTTCTAAACCGTTTAAGCCATGGTAATAAGATACCATATATATATATATACATCATGAGTTCATAGATTTTATCCGATGTGAGACTCGGGACTGTCCCTTCTCAATAATTAAAGCTTGGCTCGTTTGGGGGTTTTCAAATAAGAAGCCCATCTCATTTTTTTATAATTTACCAAATATATTGGTCCAACAATCCCTCACATGAATAGAAATGACTTTAAACGTATGCAGACTCGATATACTCTAGTTATTATACTCAAACTAATTTTGACTAGACTGACTGAAAAAACTTATCGAGAGTGTTTGCGAAAAATTCATTTTGTTTGAGTTGGTGGCATTTTAAGTCTTGAACCACTCATAGTTAATATTTGTCGGGTTTATTTTACCAGAAGGTGAACATGATGTCTTGAACCAACCGATGTTTTATGTAAACCGAGACAACATGCATAACGCAACTTCATTTTCTCGTAGAACTTAGTTCTCTATTGTGGCCCTTAACTATTCTTGGTTTTCATGAGTGAACTTAGAGAGTATAACCTTACATTCATTCTCCTAGAAACGGTCTTATTTTACACTCATTAGGTGATTGACTATGAAGAGTATTGAGTAGTACTCCGCTTTACAAGCTATGAAATCATTAAAAGCTTATGCTTATCATTCTCACATTAGCACTTTTATCATCTTAGGAGCTGAGAAGAGACTACTTTGTCTCGAAGTGTTTTAGTAGATTATGTTTGATTTTTTTTTTTCGTTTGAACCTATGTCTTGTGATCTCCAGTCATGATAAGTAGGGTTGCAGTCAAGCATCCTCATTCATTATAGGCTTTAAAGCCATTTTTTGATGATTTAACAATAATATCTCGTGGTAAACTTTTAGTGCATGGATCTGCTAGGTTTTTGGCCGACTTGATGTAGTCTTGTGATTACACCATTAGAGATAAGTTGGCCTTATGTCGTCTTCTGATGTGACGAGATTTACCATTGTAGAGATTATTCTGAGCCCGAGCTATAGCTGATTGATTATCACAATGTATTCGTATAGCTGGCACATGTTTCTCCCACATAGAAATATCTTCTAAAAAATTTCTAAGTCATTTAGCTTCTTCTGCTGCTTTGTCTAAGGCTATGATATGGTGGACCTGGCTAACACTGTTTGTTTGGTAGATTTCCACAATATTGGTCCTCCTCTTAGTGTAAAGACATATCCACTTGTGGATTTTGAATTTTTAGAATCTGATATCTATTTAGCGTCACTATATCCTTCTAAAACTGATGGTTCTTTACCATAGTGAATCCAAAAATCCTTGGTGTATCGCAAGTAATTGAGTATTCTCGTTATACCTTTCTAGTGTGTATGACTTGGATTACTTGTATATATACTACATGCACTAGATCTGGTCTAGTACAATTGGTTAAGTACATGAGACTTCCGATCACGCGTGCATACTCATTTTGTGAAACCGCTTCACCTCAATTCTTTGTCAAATGCATTTGAGGATCTAGCGGAGTTTTTTCGTACTATTAAAGTAATTTTTAAATCTCTTTAAAATTGTTTGAGCATTATGAAATTGGGTTAAGACAATTCCATTTGACTTTCTTGTGACTTTAACCATGAGAATTACATCTGCTAATCTCATATCTTTCATCTCAAATTTGTCTTTGAGCATGTTTTTGTGTTTGATTGATGATATCTTTATTGCTTCTTATAATGAGGACATATCTACATATAGACATAGCAAAACATACACATTTTTGGTATTTTTGTAGTATATGCATTTATCATATTCATTAATTTTAAAACTATTTGACATCATTACATTGTCAAATTTTTCATGCCATTGTTTAGGAGCTTGTTTAAACCCATAAAGTGACTTTACAAGTCGTCATACTTTGTTTTCCTGTCCAAGAATAACAAAACCTTCATGTTGTTTCATATAAATTTCCTCTTCTAAATTACCATTTAGAAATGTGATTTTTACATCCATTTAATGGATTTCTAAGTCTCTTAAAGCTGCGGTTGCTATCATTAGCCTTATTGATGTTATTCTCGTTATTGGAGAATAAGTGTCAAAATAATCAAGGCCTTCTTTTTGTCGGAATCCTTTAACTACATGTCTTGCTTTGTGTAAACTAGGTGGTCCATTAAAGTTTAGTTTTGGTTTCATTATCCATCTATTCCCTAATACTTTGCAGCCTGGTGGTATATATGTTATATACGATGTATAATTTTGCATGGTAGAATTAAATTCACTTTTGATGGCTTTATTCCAAAACAGAGTGTTTGGTGAAGACATGGCTTCTGCCAAAGTTTTTGGATCATTTTCTACTAAAAATTTCATTAAAAAATCTTCACCAAAAGATTTTTTCTTTCGAGCTCCTTCTTCTAGTTTTGTTTTTTTTTCATTTTCTAAAATATCATTAATAGAAATTTCGATATTTGCCTTAGTTTCTGAAACATTGTGGTCGTCTCTTTCTTCTCGAGTTCATTTTGAACCTTGTTTTTTCTTGCAAGGAAATTTTTTTTCTAAGAATGATGCATTTTTTATTCCATTACTACATTTTCATGAATATATGATATTTCAGATTTATATACCATAAATCGATATGCACTACTATTATGTGCATATCCGATGAAGATGTAGCCACTGTTTTAGGTCCAATAGTGATCCTTTTTGGTGGAGGTACCGCAACTTTTGCTAAGCACCCCTATACTTTGAGATATTTATACGAGGATAAATTACATTTCCAAAAATTCATATGGAGTTTTGCCAGTTACTTTGTGTGGAATTTCGTTGAGGATATAATTAATGGTAAGCAACGCTTCCCCCTAAATGTTCCGGGATAATCCAGATTTCTGCAGCATAGCGTTCAACAACTCCATTAGATTATGATGAAAAAGGAGATGTAGTTTGATGGATTATTTCATGTGCTTTACAAAACGCATTAAATGGACTATCATACTCACCTCCTCTATTTCTTCTAACTATCTTAATAGTTGTTTTAAGCTAATTTTCGACTTCGAGTTTAAATTTTTAAAATTTTCTAAGGTTTCATCTTTACTATGTAATAAATATACATAACAATATTTTGTGCAGTCATCTATGAAGGTCACAAAGTACTTTTTCCACCTCTAGTTTGTATGTATTTTAAGTCACACAAATACGTGTGAATTAAATCTAGGGGTTTGTTAGTTTTTTCAGCACGAGGTGAGAGCGTTTTTGTGAGCTTAGCTTGTACGCATACTTCACGTTTTTGTTCACTTGTTTTGCATTTTGGAAATAAATTTTAGATTCATTAATCTTTGTTTCAATTTGTATTTTACATGACCTAATTTTTTATGCCATATATTAAAAGACTCAACCAAAGAAGCGACTGGCTCTTTCTTATTCATTGAAACTTTTGGAGCTATAATTTTTGGAGTGATTGCCATTACATTCATTTTGACCAGTCCATCCTTAATATATCCCTTTCTCAAATATATCTCATTCTTCCTAATCACGAGCTTGTCTGCCTCAAGGGTTGTGGCGAATCCATTCTTGCTGAGCAAGGTTCCCGAGACCAGAATTCTTCCTCATGTCAGGCACATGCTTCACATTCTGCTGAGTAACTTCACGTCCAGATGTCATCTTCAGAACACCTTGCCGCGGTCTTTAATCTTGGAGACTGCAGTGTTCCCCATGAATAGCTTCTCCAGAGTCTTGTTTTTTGGTAGGTGCTGAACATTGCCCTATTAGTGCAAATGTGGGTGGTGGCACCTGTATCATACCACCATTTCTTAGGGTTGTTGCTCTCAACCATGTTGACCTCAGTCACGACTGCAATGAGATCCTCCTCAATGAGATGCACTTGAGCCTTTTCATCTCTGATCTTGCTACGACACTCAACAGTCATATGACCAACTTTGTGGCAGTATTGACATTTTCCCTTGAATTTCTCCACATTCGCATTGATTTCAATGTTTTTCTTCTTGAAGTTTGGTCCAGAAGCCTTCAAGACTGCAGCTGTTTTGGAAGGCTTGGCAGGAGAGTAGGTGTGTGCTTTTCCTTTGCATTTGTGCTCAGCCATGTTGACATTATGCTCCTTAGCATTCACTACAAGAAATATGAGTATTGGTAGCACTTCGCGGTAGCACGAATTCACTAACTGCTATCGAAAATACCAAAATCTGATCACAATTATATCGTAGCACTAAATCCGCGCTAAGATAGAATTTCATTAAGCGGGAAAGCAAAAACAACTACTATAGCTGAAAAATTAGTTTGGAGCCAATACTTAAGCCAATTTTTTCGTTTCCTTTAACTTCTTACCGGGTAAAAAAAACAACAATTATCTTTTTGCTATGGTTTTTATCTGTTCTTTTTTTTTTTTTTTAAAAAGAGAGTTCTTTATCTCTCGTCGTTTCCCCTTTGCTCGATCTCAAGCTCCGACCACCACTCTGTGGTCTCCACTCACCGGCAGTTGAACACGGTGGCACCTCTTGTCCACTCTCGAGCCTCACCGCCGTGTCTACGCTCCTCAATCCGCCGCGCTCTCTTCACATCGCAACAGTGTCGTCGTCGTCCATTGTCTTCTAATGGTTGAAGAAGACAGAACAGATTGACCAGAGCAGTTTCATTAATCGTCTGCTATAAATATTAATCGGTTCAGTCTGATTTAGACACGACGTCGTCCGTTTTCACTAGCCCTTATTCTTCTGCTTTTTCGTTTAGCCGCCGGGGAAATCATCAGAGAGAGTTGCCATGGACGCAGCTCATTACTACCTGGAAGGAAACGCAGACGCAGTAGAGTTCTGTCCTCACGAGCCTTACGCGAACTTGCTTGCAGCTTCCACTTACACACTCCAAGAAGGAGATCTTCCTTCTCGATCTGGCTCTATCTATCTATTTGACGTCGAGCACTCTCGGTTAAATCTCGTACATAAAGTCGACACCACCGGAGTCTTCGATATCCTTTGGAGCCGCGGTGGCAACGGAGGCGGAAGCTTGGCTCTTGCTCAAGCTGATGCTGATGGGTGCTTGAGACTTTACAAGGTTGATGACACTGAAGACAAAGGTAATAACTTTATCGATATTGCAGTAAAGGAACACACTTGTTGGTTTGGTCTTAAGACCGATCTAACTGGTTGCTTGTAATCTGAGTTAAAAGTTTTATGCTTGAAACAGAACACACTTGTTGTTTGGTCTTATGACTTATCTAACTTATGTTTAGTTGGTTGCTTGTAAATGTTTTATGCTTGAAACAATCTGAGTTTAAAGTTCCATGCTTTGCAACTGGTTACTCTCTGAGAGAAGTTGCTGGTGAAAAAATCAGTTCATCAATGTGTCTTTATCTAGATTGGGATCTATCATCAAGTTCAATTGTAGTAGGTTTATCAGATGGCTCTGCTTCAGTTGTTTCATTCACTGATTCTAAGATCAGATCATTCACTGACACACCACCATCGCTTCTCAGATCCGTCTTCACCGGAGTGGCGTTCCTCCTCCCGCGATCTCTCTTTCATCTTCTTCTCAACTTCAGATCGCTTTCTGGGCATTTTATAAGCTCCATCACTGGCGTTGATGCTGGCTCGCAGGTGACTGAATACTCTTTGTGCTCACCATCGCATATGAATCTCGTTTTCTCTTGTGCTTTTGTTTTAGGAATCAATTATCACTCTCTGTCTCTTCGAGATTGTGTCTTGTAATCGGAACTGTCCGATTTGATGCTCTTCCTCAAATATTTGATGTTTGCTCTTATTGGCTACAAAGCTTTATTAAATACAGTAAGTGGCCAGAGAATCCTTTCTAATGTCAAGGCAGCAAAGTTCTTATCCAAGAGGTGTCTTTTTGTTTATCAAAATGTTGAATAGTTAACGAATAAATGGACAATCAACTGATTTTCATTTTTGTTTTTCTAGCCACATGTTAATTCAGTGCAAGGAAGAACTGGGATGATCAAGGTAAGCTAATGAAGGGTGTAGAAAGACGTGTTGTGTATCCATCATTGAACGATTCACGTATCAACTCTGTGTACTTTGCCTGTTTGCATCCTTGTTGTGGAGCATGCCTTCACTATCAACTATTAAGCAATTGGATAATGATGCAGTTTGCTAGTAACAGAAGCAGGACTTATTGACATGAATGCATTATCACTTGTACCCACCCACCACCGAGTCTGCAATGAAGAGGACTGGAATACTGGTACTTGTTCAGATGATGAAGATGAGGAGCAACTCTTTTTTTTCTTATGATTGTGTGCTCCTAACGAAACCATAACCAAATATAAGCGTAGTTTCATAGTGACATTATTTGTGGTTCTGGATTCTATTATATTCTTATTCTTAGTGCAAGAGGTCATAAAACATATTATTTCTTATGTCCCATTTGTAAAATAATATCTTACATGATCGAAATTTCTTGAAAAATTTGTTTAGGTTCCATCTAAACATAAGAAAGTGAAAAGTGATTATACTTTTGTTTCAAGCAAATGAGATTTTCTCGTGTTCATAAATTTTTTTGTTTATTTCTATCGTGTATTTTAAAAAATAATAACAAAACTCTAACATAAACTTTTAAATTTTTTATTTTTTATTAAATAACTTTGGTCTTAAATTTAAAGTCAAAATTTAATCTTTTTAGTCTTAATTTATAACTTCTTAAACACAAAACTTAAATTTCAATCAAACCCTATACCCTAAACCCTAAACTCAAACAAAAACCTCAAAGATTGTGATTTTAAAATTTCCATTAAGAAGGATGATTAAGAGAAGAATGATATTTTATAAAGATTATGTTTAAAAAAATTATCATTTATAATTATAAAGTACCTATTTAAATAAATTATATATATATATATATATATTATAGGGTTTAAACCCCCTAACACAAAAATTTCAAAGTTACAATCTTTTCATAATATAACTTCAATCTTGAACTTAAACTCAAAATTTAATCATTTTAAAGTTTTAATCTTAAATTTATATTCTAAATCTCAAACACTAAATCTTAATTCTAAACCCTAAACCTCAAATTTAAACCCTACATACAAAGTCATAGATCTAATCTTTTCAAACTCATAATACAAAATTTAAATTTCCAAGTCAAACTATATACATAACCTAACTCAAAACCCAAATCATTATATTCCAAATCCTAAACTCACGCACCAATCATTTTATTAATCTTTTAGTATTAGATTTGTTTAACATAAAATTGCTTATAAAAAGTGATATCTACTCATTTTGTTAATCTTATAACATTATTTTTATAACTATAAATGTGTAAGTTAACTGTTATATAAACAATTAATCAAAAATATAACCACAATTACTAAAATAACTATTTAATGGAATAAGAGTTTTAGTTAATTGATCAATATTGGCCATAGATTAACTCTCAATCGAATGGCCAGAAATGAAGCTTTTTGGTATTCTTCATGCTTGTTTCTTATTGGTCAATTTTTTAACTCAAGAATTACACTTCTCTCGCTCTTTAGTCTCCCACAGGAAAATACAACCCACTCTCTTCTCTCTCTCCAAACAAGATCTAGATCTATCTTCTCTCCCTCCTGCATCATTCCACACGGGAGGCTCTTCTCTCTCTCTCTCCACGACTCCTCTTAGTGTCTCCTCTTCGACTCTCTTACTCTCCATACATCTCTTCTCCGACTCTCTCTCTTCTTACTCTCCACGGTTCCATGTTTCTCCAACCACGCGAGATATCAGCCGAAATCCTTCAGCTATGTCAATGGTAATGAATCCCCTCTGTGTCGATGGTGATTTTTAGATCTAAAATTAACTACTTTCTCATCTTCTCTCCTCTTTGTGGATTTGATTTCTGTTCAGGCTGAAGAATTGGACAAGTGAAGAAGAATCAGAGGAGCAATGCGACTGGTGTAAAAGAATATAGGCTCTAGAGGCTGGAGTAAGAACAGAGGCTTGAGGTGGATGATTAGTTTTACAAAGTTGAGGCTGGAGGCGGATGAGCAGAGTTACAAAGTGGAGGCGGAGGCTCTGGAACTGATGCACTTTACGGCTGCTGAGATAGGATTTTTTTTTATTGGTTAAACTGGTTTAGTTTTTTTTAATTTCTAAACCGGGTTTGTGTGTAATCCTTAGGTTAATTATGGTTTGGTATAATGTTTTTAATTTGTTTATGGTTTAATGTATTCTTTAATTATTTGTATACTGATTTTAATTAATACAATTTAATTTTTATTTATGAATTAATTTACTGTTTTATTTTTAATTAATTCAATTTTAATAAATCAATTTAATATTTTTAATTATTTGATTTTTTATTATAGCGTTATATCTCTATTATTATAAATTATGTTATGGCAAAAGAAAAAAGCCATACAAAACCGTATAACAGCAAAATTATAGTGTTATTAAAATATTTTAATATAACAAAACTTAAACGCTACAATATCTCTAGTTATCATAGCACACAAAAATACGCTACAATAGGAGGGGGGTCTACCATAGCTGCGGCTGTCACGGCGTTCTTCGAAACGCTACGAAAACCCTACCATAGCGTTTTTCGGGTGCTACTAATACCGATATTTCTTGTAGTGATTTACCTTATTACCAATTCGGTTTCTGGATTCCATCTGAAGCCTCATGATGAGCTCTTCGAGACCCATCTTCTTCTTTTTGTTCTTCAGGTAATTTTTGAAATCCGCATATCTTGGAGGAAGCTTTTGAATGAAGCTGAGAGTTGTGAATGTCTCAAGATAGACATTCTTTCAGCAGCGATTTCATGACAAATGAGCTGGAACGCTTCAACCTGATCCATAATGAGTTTTGAATCCACCATTTTGAAGTCATGAAATTTTGGACTACATACTTCTGACAGCCAGCGTCTTCACCTTTGTACTTCTTGTCCAGTGATCTCCATAGCTCTTTCATCAAGGGAATCTCACAGTAGACTCGATACGATGAGTCAATAAGACTGCCCAAAATGTATCATTTGCAGATAAAGTCGGAATGAAACCATATGTCAACACTTGCGAGCGTGTGCATATCATCAATCCCGTAAGGGACAAGGGGCTTGTCCTCCTAGATGAATTTATCCAGCTTCATTGTTATCATGAAGAACATCATCTCTTTTGCCACGTTTTGAAGGCTTTGTCGTCAAACTTGCTTGGCATTAATCCTTGAGTGAATAAGCTATGTACAGCCGGAGGAGTTGGAACTGCAACCAGAGCACTTGTGGTTCCTTGCACATAACCCGTTTGATAGAAACCAGCACCGAACACGCTATGGCGCGTTGTTTCATCAGCAACATTACCCACTGAAATGAAGGGTATGCGTTGTTGCATCAGCGGTTGTCATAGTTGCATCTGTTTGAGCAACGTTAAGTGGAGTTTGCGTGTCAATGGTGGTGACAATGAGGTTGTTGTTAAGATCCGTCATTTTTCTGTTGAGAAAACATGAAAGTGGATTAGAACTCCAATCACATAACATATTATTTCAAATAAAATAATAGTCTAGAAACGATTGTCATTTTTGGTGTTTTTTGTAGATTGCTAAAGCGTTACAAACCACTAAATGATATCGATATAAGTCTGAAAAACGTTTTGCAAACTCGCTTAAAAGCATCCGCAGAAACCGTTTGTGTAGACTTTTAGATTGTTTTACAAACTCACTTTAGAAAGCGTTCGTGGGAACGAATTGTTTTTATAACATTCTAAGAATCATATATAGAAACAAGAAACGTTTCGCGGAAATGCTGAAAGCAAATCGCAATCTCGTATAAGTAAAAAAGAAATATGTTTTATAAATCCTCGAATAAAGCGTTTATAAAACCGTAATCAATCCGATTAACACTTACGATAGAAAGCGATTAAGAGTTAAGACTATAGAAGCAGAAAATCAAATTGATATAAACGATATAAATAAAGTGATGTTACGATTCAAAAGACGAGATAAAACCCGATACGAAAACGCTTCGAAAAATAGACCATGGAGTCGAGACGAATTTCTTTCCTTAAATTTTAATATTCTCTTTATAGTGAGACGAACATATACGAAATAGAGTCCCAAGATACAACCATGATAGACGATTCACGCTTCACCCATGAACGTCCCTATGAACTAATAATCTACGAAACACTCTTTAGAACTTACTCTGGGAGATTTGTTAGTTTTCTTTGTGAAAAAACGTTGAGAAATGATAGAGTAGAAGATGAATTTTTAAAGAGGAGAAAGAAATTTGATTTTCGTAATTGTTACACATATTCAACGAAAATATCTCATAAATCTTGGAAGTGGAGAGTTGAGAAACTTTCTCCGCAAGTTTTTCTCTTTGTTGACTCATTCTCATCTTGGCCGAACAGACAAACTTCATGTCATTTTAAAACGAACTACATGTTGTTTAGAAACAAATTGTATGCTGTTTTTTATTCGAAATGGACCAAAATATTGAGCTTAATTTGAAACAAAAATATCATTATTGGGCCTATGGCCTTTCACCAAGACTCAAAACCGAAGAACAAATTTCTACTATTCAGAGACGATGTCTCAACAGAAGAGTTTAGAAGCTTTTCTAAACAAACTCACTTAAGTTTTATTTTTCATTGATGCCTTATGCACTAATTTATAATATAAGAAAAGGCTTTTAGAGATAAGATGATAAGATCGAAATCATATCCTGGCCAATTAAAACACACCACGTAAAAGATAAAAAGATAAAGTGCATTTCTTCAAGTGGTTAGGAGTAATATTGCTTTTGAGTATTATGGTTTTTCGAGTATATATGCTTGGAATTAGATTTTTTGGGTAAATATTATTTCTTCGAAATATTATTTTTGGACCAAATCCTTTATGGTTTTTAAGTATATATGCTTGTAACTTTTACGAAATATTCGAGAATTTTTCTTGGTCAACTTTATGGTGTTGGTATTTGTTTTTCTGTTTGGTTTTTTAGTGTTCAGATGGTCATTTTGAACACTAAACTGTTTAAGCCATGGTAATAAGATACCATATATATATATCATGATTTCATAGATTTTATCCGATGTGGGACGAACTTGTCTTTTCTCAATAATTAAAGCTTGGCTCGTTTGGGCTTTCAAATAAGCAGCCTCTCTCATTTCTTTTCATAATTTACCAGATATATTGGTACAACAAGTATGATCATGTGACCGTTTCAGCTTTGCATAAGTTAAAATATGTTTGGGCTTTCTCGTACTCGTTCGAGTTTGGACTAGGCACTTCGTGCTTTTGAGTAATTTGATTTGGGAGTCTAGAATTCTTTCGAATTATTTTATACTTCAGTTAGGGTTGGGATTAGTATTAAATTTGGATATTTAAAATAACTAAAATATTTCATTAAACTCGTTTTTTTTTCTATGTCAAATCATGAACTTTTCTTCTCAAATTCTGACCTACAATAGCTTTAATCCTCCAATAAATAGCTCATTTACAATGGCTTCCTTCTCCAAAAGATTCGTCTTCGCAATATATTTCCCGGTCATGAAATCGCTTTCGCGTAGTTCTAACCCTCAACTTCCTTCTGCACTTCCAAGACAATACATAGTTTCTTCAGTTGCACGAATTCGGTTAGAATGAAGGGAGAATAAAAAAATTAGGTTTATGGTCATATAGGATTAGGTATCTTCAAGTTATGCTTTGGATATCGGTATGACCAATTGGGTTCGGATATCCAAACATGTTCTTAACAAAACCCATTCAGATATTTTATATTCTAGTTTGTTTTCGCATGGATTTGGATTTGAATATCGATTTGTAAAATGTCCATACCTAAATGAAAATATTATTCCACAAAAAAAGACCTAATTTCATTAGATAATAATGTGAAAGAACACTTTCAATTTGACTTACCAGTTGCCGGAGTGGATGATGCTCGTCCCCTATGAGAAGAAAAAACTACCCACTAACGTAGTTTCCACGGTGGATATTGAGTGTATGAGATTGGTACACAGAACCAACTCTATGTGTCACCTCCGGTCCATAGTGAATTGTTCGATATCAATTCATGTGTAGGTCCAATTTTTCAGTCGGAGGCACTTCCTATGTATCAGTCGAATACATATGCTTTGGATTAAGAAAGATAATACTAATATTTTTTCGAGGACCACTGAAAAAAAATTGCAGCTCTCATCAACGATCATGAGATTGTGGAAGCGGAGTCGGTTCTGAAATAAATTTTCAATGACAGATGAGATGCTGGTGATCCATAGCAATACCACTAAAAACGAAAAAGGCAAAAACTGAAAGGGAAAGAACTATTGTTCTAAATACTTATTGTTGTTGATGACAATGATGGTGAGGAGGTACAAAACCCGGAGGGGGCTCCGGTTACTGAACCGGAGTATCCTCCAATGTAACCAATGGTAACTGAAGTTACATGTTATTCTATATATGTGTATATTGCCCGATTAAAGCTATGATATGTGTAGAAAGTGGTGTAGCCAAGAGATTCCAATTCAACATGATACAAGATATTATAACCAAATGTTTGAGATGTCAGAGCAAAGCAAGGTCCAGAAAGAAATAGAGCAAAGTTTAACTTCAAGAAAACGAACATATATTTTGTCAAACCTAGTGATCAGTCCTGCTAGAATTGATAGGATTTGATCAGATGAACATGGTCCTAGAGAAAATTGTATTTAGCTTCTGAAAGAGGCAATCGACCTCTTTTTAACATCGACAACTTCCCATAGAGACACCTTTTTGGATTTGTCTATCGTCTTCATTGTAAAAAATGGTCTCATCTTGGAATCAACTAGCCTAATCGGATCAATGCAAAAGAGATGAGAACTCATTATATTGGGGAGGAAGACCAAAATCTTTTTCGATCCAAGATCTCAAATTAAAAAAAATCTTACTCTCTTTTTATTTTAGTACGCAAACCTAGAGTTTGCATCATAAATTGAGATAAGATCAGAGCCTCATCTGTGCACATCAATCCCATGAGATTCAATAAACACCACGACCTCAAAGTTTATTCTTCTTCGTATTTTGTTTGGTGAGAGAAGAATGATGCTTTAATAAAACTGGAGAATTTATTTGTAAGCATCCCACATCGGTAAGCTAAAGAGAATTGGTTATAAATTTAGCACTATAAAGAGGAAGTCGGGCCTTTCTTGCAACTCATATCTTTCTCTGCCTTTTGGCTAAGATCAAGTGTAGTATCTGTTTTTATCAGTTTAATATCTGATATGTGTTCCATCGGATCACACGATATTAATTTTAGTTTTTTAGAGAGGAAGCCCATCAAAATAGTTTGCCATCGGAGTTTCCATGAATCGCCTATGCGTTGCACTATTGCATGGAGTTGGCACAACTCATCAAAACAATAGTTCAATTTTTTTGTTTAATTAGTTTATTTTTATCAATGTGATTTTTTAATGAGATATTAGTTAATTAGTGAGATTAGATATAAGCATCTAACATATGCTCACGTCTCTATATGAACTTGTAAATTTTTTTTTGAATGAATGTAAAATTATTTCAATCAAATACTTACTACATCAAATTCTTTTCTAAATTTGTCCCGAAAAAACACAAGATCAAGTAATTCGGAAAGTGAATTCATCTTGCATTTCTCCGCAGCTTACGCAGTGCCGGCTCTTGATTATGGCGAAAAGGACGATTTCCCTAGCTCCATGGGTCCACAAAAAAATTTAGTGTTATTTACCGATTATAAGGACACATTTCAAATTGTTAAATGACTAAATTTTTGGTAATGTTATAATTAAAAGCTCATAATTAATTAAAATTAACTTATATACGACAAAACAAAACCCAAAAAAATCTGTAGATTTCATTATTTTTTTCCGATAAAATAGTTATATTGATTCAATTTAAGGAAATACAATAAAGAAAAGTTAAGAATTTTTTTATGAAAAGGCCTATATTTAGTGTTTCGCTCAAAATGCTATTAAATTGCTTAAGACCATGATCAAAGGGGGGGGGTCCTTAGGGGGTTTCTTAAGGCGTATGGCCTATGAACAGTGTAAGAATCGGTTACAAAAACTACTAAATAAGAACCGGTTTTTAAGGGTTTCTTACACTGTTCACGGGCTCCACTAACACGTGGCGGCTCGCGATTGGTTCATTTAAAAAAAACAAAAAACAAAAAGTTAAGAAACTCCTTGGGTTTTTGGGTTAATTATGCCCTAAGACGGCCCTGACCTTATTCTCCATAGAGTCGTCGCCTATGTCGGTCCCATGATGTGGATATCAAACTGTTTGTATTTTGAAGTTTCCTCTCTCTTATGTCTGGCTAGTCCTGAGAAATTTTACTATATAAACACTTTATTTATTTATTTTTCTGATTCTGTACCATAGATTATTCTATACATTTTGTTTTGTGATGTGCCTTTTATGTTGAAATACAGAGCTAGCATATTCTTTTATAGTTTTGATCCTTATTATACATGCATTACAATGTTATCATTCTTACTATATGAAAACTGAGAATGGAATATTTGATGAGATGAGAATTATAAACTTTCATTCCATACAACCAACACTAAAAAGATCATAGAATTGAGTTGATCCTTTCGGTTTAGTCTTAGAAGAGAAAAACTAATTTTAGATAACATTTATATGGGGTTTGGCTCATCTTAGTTTAAAGATTATTAATGGCTACACTAAATTTAAGTTTTTGGGTTAAATTACGGTTTGGTTCATTCTAACTTATTCGAAATAAATTATTTGCTATGATGTGGTATGAAACGAAAGTAAGATCACTTCAAAAAATCTACATTGATAGCAGATTGTTATATCACGTTTTAGTGAACAACTAACGTAGATGATTTGAAAATTTGCGTTTATATAATAGCGTTAGATAAATGCTATGATAGAGTTTTTTTTTTTTTTTTTTCCTCTAAACCAGATACCATTTCAAAATAAACCCAAAACCGGGAAAGTTTACAGCAAGATAATCCCAAACAACAAGTTTACAAAGGTACTAGTCAGAAATAAATAACTGATATGAAACTTGTGTGAAGCAAGTGCTAAGAATCCCTTTTCAAGATTGAAATCGATCGAACCATAGAGAAGTGTATGTTTCATGTGAATGTCGTCTAGATGGAGCAGAGAATCTGTCCGGTCTGTCTAGACCAAACAGCTTTGCTCGGACTTGGAGTTGGACTTCTTTCACCACCTGAGAAATCAGTTTGTTCGTACCTACATGAAGACGGGAGTTCCTTTCTCTCCATATAAAGTAGACTGATAGAGTTTCAGTAAGCGGAAACCTAAAATTTGATTTGTGCTAACCTCACTCGTTCATCATTACATATATGGATGTGGTTAATTGATATTTTTAGGTGACGATAATTTGTATAAAAAATGAAATTTCAGAATATCTTTTAAAAAATAAATATTTTTAGAATAGAAAGAAAATAAACTAACCAGTCAATATAATTTTAGCTTTTTCGGATTATCAAACAAAAAACATCAAAGACTTATATATATGTGTACATATAAGGCTTTTTTTATCACACAAACTAACAAAACGTTTATTTGCAAAGAAGAACAACAATGTCGACATCTAGATTTGGTTTCTTTTGTATTGTCCTGGTTTTTCTTGGTAGTTTTCATGAAAGTATGTTATATCTAAATTTACTTTTCGTCCAATCCTTTATAATCATACCATTAAAAGCATAATCATCTTCTCCATCATTTTTTATGCAGGTGCCAACTTCAAAGTTGATGCTAGGGCATCATATTGCTATAGAGAAAAAAATTTGAACTGGTGCTGCATCTCAAAACCGAAAAGTTGTCGAGGCACCAAAGTGGAATGTGACGCGATTTGTACAGCCAAACGCCGTCTTTGAATTTTCCAGAAGAAAAGTTCTTGTTTATATATTTCAAATGCTTTGGTTCTTCTGTTATCCTAGTTTTGAATAATATATAGCAGATCCTGTTGTACCACAACAACTAGTGTTGTTTGCTAAAAGATTTTAATATTTCTTCGAAGAGCTCAAATTGTTTTTCTTTTGTTTTCTGATTTTCTACAATTGTATTTGATAAATTTATATATGTTTTAGAAAAACAAGAATAAAATTATAATTAAGCGTTTAGTTTTATTTAAATGATGTAAATACCCGGCTGAATAAATTAAATAATAAGATATAAATTGAAAATACATTAGAAACTCTATAAGTTAATATTTAATTGATTATTAATTAGAAAACTAACAAATTTACTGGCTCGAGTTAGACCCATTTAAAAAAAAAATTTGATAAGATATTAAATAATATTTTTAAAAATATTATGCAAATATATAGTCACATTAAAATTAAAAAATAACAATTAACATCATTTGTGGTTAAATAAAACATATTAATTATTATGTATGACAAGATTGAAACTATTTATATAACTTCAAAATATAACTCTGAATTGATTAACCTTGGAAGTAAATTACTTTATTATCATGAGAAAAATAGTATAATAATATTAATGTTTTGAGACTGTTAGAAATAAATAAATTATTATTTATTCTTACTTAGATTTTCTTTAACTATATCAAAGTAAATTAAAAATCAATAAAAAGAAATAAAAATCATTACTTCTTTTCTTAATATATTTTATTTAATAATTTTGTGTTCTCTAACAGAAAAGAATGTTAGTGGTCCTTTCAACTTAAACCAACAAAGTTTATTAAAATTTACAATATGGTCTTAGAATAAAATGGGTTATATTTTACTTTTTTTTACTTAAAGTTCTTTTACGAATGCATAAGATCAACCTTCTGTCCTGGTGGTATCACGCCTAACCGTACTCGCGTGACCAATGTGCTGATGGTTACCTCCTCCATGAGGATGCTCCTCTGGATTCATAGCCACACCACGAACCTTAGGCCATGATTTTCTCTTTTTAACAACGAAGACTTCCCATAGAGACACTAATGGTTGGAAACACCTTCTTTTATTTGTCTATCTTTTTAACAAACTCTCTCAAAACGTATAAAAGGATCTCATCTTCGAAGCATTTAGCCTGATCGGATCTATGAATTGCCAATATTTAAACAAGAAAAGAATAGAAACTGCAATATAAACAAAATCTGAGCACATAAGAGATATACCACTCCGTGTGGATGCATAAGCGGTTACAAGAAGCTCAAAATGTTCAGGAACGTAAAGAAGCTCTTGTTACCATTCGTTTACAACTGAAACAAATAAACAAAAGTGTGTTGGCCAAGTTACATGTAGCTTATATTCAAAAAAAAAGAGTCACATGTAGCTGTAAGGATTTTGACTGGATAAATATGGTCGTGGAGGAATTATATTGTATTCAGCTTCTAAAAACAGGTTTCATCATGGCTTTGAAAGAATATATCCATGCAAAAGAGATGGGAACCGATTATATTGGAGGAGGAAGACCAAAATCTTTTTCGATCCAAGATCTCAAATTAGATAAGATCATAATACTCATCATGAGAATCAATAAACACCGCCACCTCAAAGTTTATTCTTCTTCATATTTTGTTTGGTGAGAGAAGAATGATGCGTTAATAAAACTGGAGAATCTATTTGTAAGCGTCCCACATCAGTAAGCTATAGAGAATTGGCTATCAACTTAACACTATAAAGAGGACGCTGGGCCTTACTTCCAACTCATACCTTTCTCGGCCTTTTGGCTAAGATCAAGTGTAGTATCTGTTCTTATCAGTTTAATATCTGATATGTGGTCCATCGGATCATATGATATTAACTTTATTTTTTGAGGGAGGAAACCCATCAAGATAGCTTGCTATAGGGGTTTCTACGAGTCGCCTATGCGCTGCACTACTGCATAGGCTTGGCTCATCCCACCAAACCAATAGTTCAATTCTTATTTATTTTTTAAACTTGTTTCTTTTTACAAATGTGATTTTTAATGAAAGGTTGATTAATCAGTGAGATTAGATATAACCATCCAACATTTTCTCATGTCTCTATCTGAATTTGAATTTTTTTTTGTTTTGAATGAATGTAAAATTATTTCAATCAAATATCTAGTTCATCAAGTTATTTTGTAAATCTGTTTCAAAAAAACAGAGATCAAGAAAATTCAGAAAGTGGATTTGTCTTGCATTTCTCCGCAGCTTACGCAGTGCCGGCTCTTGACTATGGCGACATGAACAATTTCCCTAGGTCCATGGACCCACAAAATTTATTTGTTTTATTTTACTAATTATAAGGATCCATTTCAAATGGTTAAATGACTAAATATTTGATAATATTATAATAAAAGGTCTATGATTACCTAAAATTAACTTATATACAACATAAAAACCCAAAAAAAAATCTGTAGGTTTCATCATTTTTAAAAAATTTCAGATAACAAATTCTTTTGGTTCAACTTAAAGAAATACAACAAAGAAAAGTTAAGAAGTTATTTTATGAAAAAGCATATATTCAATGTTTTTCACAAGACTGTTAAATTGTTTAAGACGCCCTGAGCTTAGGGTCTGGTGGCCAACCAAATATGTGAGCCATTCTCCATAGAGTTGGCGCCTATTTGCTGGAGAGACAGTAGCCTGTTGTACGGATCTTTGATCGATTTGTGCTAACCTCACTCGTTCTCTATATATGAATCCTCATGTGTTTGAACAAGTAAAGACACAAACAAATTGTTTACCCGGTGTTCACCGTACTCCTCCAATGTGAAAGAGCCGCTATACTTCACAAAGATCTCAGATCAAACTCAAGCTATCTTGTCTACAATGGTTACAAGCTCACACACTCTATATCATTATCTAACAAGACTCTCCAGAAGATAAGATAGATCTAACAACTTATTCAGCGTCGTTTTGATCCTCTTTTCACTCTCAAGCACTAAACATATGTCTTTCCGGTTTATTCAGCAATCACCTAAATTGGCTTCTAATCTCCTTGGTTATCTTGTACCATTGTATTCTCCTGATTAAGAACATAACCCATGTCTGAGCGGTCTTTGATAGGTATTAAAAAAACGAAATCATAGTCATGTGTATGGGAAAGAGAAAGGAACAAGCAGTTGAGGAATCAGTTGGGAAAATGAGAGAGAGAGATGCTTTAATGTGACGATCGTTATTTTCTAATCAACTTTCTCTATTTGTAGTAGATAAATATAGGGAGAAATAAGTTATGCAGTGGAGATCACTTTTACGATAATTTCCTAATTAAAGATTATGAGTACTTGAGTGTAGAGAAAATAACATTCACTGTCATTATTGTAAAATACAATTAGGATTTCTCCTCTGTTATATGGGGATTTTAAAGAAATTCGAGTCTGATTTTTGTTTTTTATAGATCTCTTCAAATATGTGAAAATCATTGTAAGCTTCAAAACAGAAGCTCTGCGAGTTTGGTGTGTATAATTGTTTGCTTGATAAACTGTTACATTGTATAATATGAAGTGGGAGAGATCTGTATTTGGAGTTCATAGATTATTCTATACATTTTGTTTTGTGATGTGCCTCTTTTTGTTGGAAAACAGAGCTAACATATTCTTTTATAGTTTTGATCCTTATTATACATGTGTTACGATGTTATCGTTCTTACTAGATGAAAACTGAGAATGGAATATTTGATGAGATGGGAATTATAAACTTTCATTCCATACAGCCAACAATAGAAAGATTATAGAATTGAGTTGTTTCTTTTGGTTTAGTCTTAGAAGAGAAAAACTAATTTAGATAACATTTATATGGGGTTTGGTTCATCTTAGTTTAAAGATTATTAACGACTACACTACATTTAAGATTTTAGGGGTTAAATTACGGTTTGGTTCATTCTAACTTATTCGAAATAAATTATTTGCTATGATGTGGTATGAAACGATAGTAAGATCACTACAAAAAATCTACATTGATAGCAGATTTTTATATCACGTTGTAGTGAACTACTAACGTAGATGATTTGAAAATTTGCTTTTATATAATAGCGTTAGATAAACGCTATGATAGAATTTCAGTAAGCGGAAACCTAAAATTTGATTTTCCGCTAAACGCTTGGTAAAAATCACTAAACTAATCACTTTCCTTTTCTCCGCTCTCATTTTTACACAAGATTCTTAAATTCTTACAATCATTATAAATGTAACTCCCACTAGCATCCCCTATAATGTGCCATTTTGACATCCAATAAAAAATTTGTCATTATTTTAAGTTATATATGTAATTTATCTAATATTGTATTCGGTAATAGTCTATATTATCTTGATTATCATATACGAATATATATATTTCATATTATATAATAATGAATTTTATATTTGTTACATGTTGAAGAACATATTTAGTTTTTTACATATTAATCTATAAAACTTACATCTAAAATTTTAGAAATGTTATAAAACAGAACCTATTAAGAAGTTTCATTCCAATTGACTCAAACCCTATTCTTCTAATAACTATAAATTAATCTATTAAAATTTTATAGATTATTTTTTATCTATGAGAAATTAGTAAATTAAAAAAGTGGTGTCGCTAAATTGATTTTAGCTACATTGCATATATGGCTGTGGTTAATTGATATTTTTAGGTGATGATAATTTGTATAAAAAATGAAATTTCAGAATATCTTTTTAAAAATAAATATTTTAGAATAGAAAGAAAATAAACTAACCAGTCAATTTAATTTTAGCTTTTTCGGATTATCAAACAAAAAACATCAAAGACTTATATATGTGTACATATAAGGCTTTTTTTATCACACAAACTAACAAAACGTTTATTTGCAAAGAAGAACAACAATGTTGACATCTAGATTTGGTTTCTTTTGTATTGTCCTGGTTTTTCTTGGTAGTTTTCATGAAAGTATGTTATATCTAAATTTACTTTTCGTCCAATCCTTTATAATCATACCATTAAAAGCATAATCATCTTCTCCATCATTTTTTATGCAGGTGCCAACTTCAAAGTTGATGCTAGGGCATCATATTGCTATAGAGAAAAAAATTTGAACTGGTGCTGCATCTCAAAACCGAAAAGTTGTCGAGGCACCAAAGTGGAATGTGACGCGATTTGTACAGCCAAACGCCGTCTTTGAATTTTCCAGAAGAAAAGTTCTTGTTTATATATTTCAAATGCTTTGGTTCTTCTGTTATCCTAGTTTTGAATAATATATAGCAGATCCTGTTGTACCACAACAACTAGTGTTGTTTGCTAAAAGATTTTTAATATTTCTTCGAAGAGCTCAAATTGTTTTTCTTTTGTTTTCTGATTTTCTACAATTGTATTTGATAAATTTATATATGTTTTAGAAAAACAAGAATAAAATTATAATTAAGCGTTTAGTTTTATTTAAATGATGTAAATACCCGGCTGAATAAATTAAATAATAAGATATAAATTGAAAATACATTAGAAACTCTATAAATTAATATTCAATAGATTATTAGAAAAATAACAAATTTACTGGGTCGAGTTAGACCCATTCAAAAAATAAAAAAACAATTTGATAAGATATTAAATAATATTTTTTAAAATATTATGCAAATATATAGTCCCATTAAAATAACAATTAACATCATTTTTTGTTAAATAAAACATATTATTTATTATTTATGCTAAGATTGAAACTATTTATATAACTTTAAAATATAACTCTGAATTGATTAACCTTGGAGGTAAATTACTTTATTATCGTGAGAAAATGGTATAATAATTTTAATATTTTGAGATTATTAGAAATAAATAAATTATTATTTATTCTTACTTAGATTTTCTTTAACTATAACAAAGTAAAATAAAATCAATAAAAAGAAATAAAAATCATTACTATTTTTTCTTAATATCTTTTATTTAATAATTTTGTGTTCTTTAACAGAAAAGTATGTTAGTGGTCCTTTCAACTTAAACCAACAAAGTTTATTAAAATTTACAATATGGTCTTAGAATAAAAAAGGTTATATTTTACTTTTTTATTTAAAGTTCTTTTACGAATGCATAAGACCAACCTTCTGTCCTGGTGGTGCATCACGCCTAACCGTACTCGCGTGACCAATGTCCTGATGGTTACCTCCTCCATGAAGATGCTCCACTGGATTCATAGCCACACCACGAACCTTAGGCCATGGTTTTCTCCTTTTAATATCGACGATTTCCCATAGAGACACTAATGGTTGGAGACACCTTCTTTTATTTGTCTATTTTTTTTCTTTTAACAAACTCTCTCAAAACGGTATAAAAAAGATCTCATCTTGGAAGCATTTAGCCTGATCGGATCTATGAATTGTCAATATTTAAAAAAGAAAAAAATAGAAACTGCAGTATAAACAAAATCTGAGCACAAAAGAGATACACCAACTCCGTGTGGATGCAGAAGTGGTTAGAAATGCCGAGATATATAATGAGCTCCTTAATTATTTGCTAATCGAATATCCTGACTCCACCGAAATGGTCTAGACTAAAGACCGAAGGGGAAATGACCTAGTTTGCACTGGTCACCATGTGTCCCACTTTGAACGGTCTTTGGTCTCGGGCGCTGAAACACCAAATGTAAATTACTGCAGTAGCCGGGATTCGAATGAGCTCCTTAATTAGAAGCCAAATGTTCAGGAACTTAAAGAAGCTCTTGTTACCATTCGTTTACAACTGAAACAAATAAACAAAAGTGTGTTGTCCAAGTTACATGTAGCTTATATTCAAAAAAAAAAGAAGTTACATGTAGCTGTAAGGATTTTGACTGGATAAATATGGTCGTGGAGGAATTATATTGTATTCAACTTCTGAAAACAGGTTTCGTCATGGCTTTGAAAGAAAATATATCCATGCAAAAGAGATGGGAACCGATTATATTGGAGGAGGAAGACCAAAATCTTTTTCGATCCAAGATCCATGCAAAAGAGATTAATTTTATCATGGCGTTGTAAACTTGCTACCTCTCATCCTCTTCGGCCGATCTTTCTTCGACCTTGAAACTCTCGGTGGCATTTTTATCAAACTGTTCGTATTTTGAAGTTTCCCCTCTCTTATGGCTGGCTAGGCGGAGAAATTTTACTATATAAACACTTTATTTATTTATTTTTCTGATTCTGTGTCCGCCATGGAAACAACAACAAGATCAATATTCTGCTCTCAGTCTTGGTCTCTTTCGCACCAAGATTAATGTAAGAAAACCAGATTCCCGTTCTTTGCTCAAATCAGCTCTGTTTTCCACTTTACAATTCAGGTTTTCTACCGAATCCTCAATCTCTGTGTGGATACTTTGATAATAAATATCTGCCTCTAATTTTTTTTGTAACACACAAATGGGACGTGTATGTACAAAAGAGAGCTGGGACTGTGAACCCAGTAAACACACAAGAATTGGCCTGTCATAGGGCCCACATCAAATAAATCTCTTCTTTCTTCCTCCCACATCGGTAAGCATGGAAGCAAATGAATTGTTTATAGAAACATTTACACTCAAATACAGTTTTAAGTTTTTTATTTCATAATAGGTCAGTTTATACTCCTAGGACACTTTTTGTAAACTAAATCCACTCTCGTTCTTTTCATTCCTAACTAATTCAATTTTCATTTAATGTAATTTGAAAAAAGAAAAACATTATTTTATTCAAAGACCAAAATTGATTTGACACATATCTACATTCAATTCTAACTGTTGAATTTATTGATTTACATTCAACATCAATGATTCAGATTTCATCTCTTACAAACATTAAATGCTTGTGTTCTTGTTTATAATAATTAACGATACAAAAACACAAAAGAAGACGACAGAGAGGTAGACGAAGATAGCAACAAAGACAATAATGAATCTGATTACACAGTGATGAATCTGGTCCGTCGCGTTCTCACGTCAACTCAATCATGCGTTGTGTCTTAATTCTTGTTTGCTAATCGTAATTCTTCATCTTCGTTTCCCTCTGACGTGCTCTTCAATTGTCATAAAAAGCTTCAGAGCAACAATGGTTCATTTTGATGTTTTGCCCTTTTGGTCCCTTAACTTTTGTACCATTTGATTTTAACCCCAATCTTGTTTAAACGTGTAAATTGCTTCTCAATTTCGTCAGCAAATTTCTGAATTTGTATTTTAACCTCTATCATGTACAAATGAATACAAAATTAAAATATATACACAAAATGCAGCCTAAAATAATATAAATGAAATAATACAAGATATTCAATATCACTAAAATCTTAAGATATTATTAAGCCTTGAATCACTTAATTTTCACATGAATTACTCGTATTTATGCTAGACGATTGTAATTGATATTAGACGATCGGTCGTTCAAATATTCAAACTTGCAAATGAATGATAAACTTATTCGGTGTACAAATGAACCGGTGTACATAAGAGCTTTTATGAAACATTGTACATGTGGACAATGAAACATATGTGTACACATTGACGACATAGCATCATAAAATATCATAGAATCTTGAATCACTTACGTTTCACATAAATCCTAAATGAATCACTCGTGCTTATCTAAACGATTTGAGTTGATATTAGACAATATTGGCCGTTATAATATTCAAAACACTAAATGTATGTTAAAACCTATTTGGTGTACAAACAACCAGTCTACATGTGAGTTTTTGTAAAACGGTGTACATTTGTACAATAAAATATATGTGTACACATTGATGATTTGACTGTTTAAATATTTGAAATTGCAAATGTATGTACAAATATTTATTCAATATACATGTGATTTATTTTACAAGTGAACTCGTGTATGTGAATCATATGTACATATCAAGAAATTATCTTTAAAAAATTAGATTGAGCAACAAATTCATCTCACAATGACTGATTCACTATTAAATGGTGTACATGTGAATTGTTATAGAAGTTAAATGGTGTACATTTAAATCGTTAAGACAAAAAAATGTTAAAATTTGTTTATATTCTATATACGGCACCTTTAGATGTTTTAATAGACTATTAGTAATGTATGCATGATGCTCTTTATATATAGAAAGAAAACAAAGTTTTCTTGAATTTTTGTCATCTAAGTTAAACCTTCTAAATTTATCTTTCACTGCATAACCATAGGAGCCATGTAAAATCTTTTCCACATACCTCATCACATCGAGTTGTTTCATTATGAGAGCATGTTTCAATGTAAAAAGAATGTTATTTGTGTACAATATGATGGTGTACACTTTGTGACTTGTACACGTCTACATCAAAAATAAATTAATATATGTGAAGAAATTGTACACATATAGCTGAATTGGTAGTTACTTACTAAAAATACCAAAATACATCAAATCAAACTGAAGATGGTGTACATGACAATAGGTGTACACACAATTTTGTGTGTTATTTATATTTAATAATTTTTAGATTTTGATTTTAGTTCATTTAATTAATTTTACAATGCATCTAATAATGTAAATATATGTGTTCATTTGTATTAACAGAAGGTTGAAGTACATAGTTGGTTAATTTTGGGCTAACTCAAAAAGATAATTGTTAATTTTTGAGAGTTTGGAAGCAAAAATGAAAGCAATTAAAAGACTAGACATCATTCGTGCAATTATAAGGATGTACTAGAGTTAATGATCATTAAATTTGTGGGTTAATTTAAGTAGACATATGCACAATTAAAAAGTTTTGGGTTTAAAACAAATATATACATAATGTTAAGGACTAAAGGTGCAAAAAACCAAAAAATAGCCATTGATGTCTTCGAGTTTCTTGTGACAGTGCCGTGATGGTGAGAGACGAGTTCACAACTCCTGAAAAATTATTGAAACACAATACAATAGCTGAAAAGATGTAGCAACACGTCATAAGAGAAGACTAGAAGCATCTGCGGCATGAGCTTAGTTCATATCAATAACGTTAGAAACAAGTTACATAACACAAATTAAGACGGAGATGAGTTTGAATCTGGGTAGCTCATGTTTTGGTGACGACGGGACAAAAAAAATCTGACCACCATGACATCGCTCAACTTTTTCATCTTCTTTACCATTAAGCTATTATTTTCTAGTATTTCTTGAAATTTCTATATTTTAAAATTGTTTTTCTGTCACAGAGAAAGAGAGAGAAAAGAGAAAACAAGATTAAAAGTTGTGGGACCTATTTAGTTATAAAAATAATCTTAGTTAGCTTTTAGTTATAAATAACTACCCTAAGAGCACTAACTGCTCTATTGTGTAATAAAAAGTCAAAAACTGTCTTTTTGTGTAAATCACTCTTGTTTATATATCTCCTGAGTAACCAACTTGATTTTCCCTTTGGGGATATCCAATAAAATTGGAACGATACACATGGCCCTTACGGAAGGATGACACACACAAAACGAGAAATGGTCCAAAAATTTTTGGATTTTTTTCTCGGCTCGAGGTTCGGGTTTTAGATCCATGGAAACTGTTCCGAGATTATGAAATACTAAAAACTTTTTGAACAAATTCTCTTTCTTTTAATATTCAACTGTCATCACTAAAAAGAGAAATAGTCCAATTTTTTTTGGACTTTTTTTTCTCGGCTCGAGGTTCGGGTTTTAGATCCATGAAAACTGCTCCAAGTTATGAATTCCTAAAACTTGTTCTGAATTTTTGAACAAATTCTCTTTCTTTTAATATTCAACTTTCATCACTAAATGGTCCAATTTTTTTGACCATTTACTGCTCGGTTCGGGTTTTGGATTCACAGAAACTGCTCCAATATCATGAAAACCTAAAACTTTACTGAATTTTTGAACAGATTCTCATTCTTTTAATATCAAACTGTCATTGATGGATTTTAATTGAGAATTATGTGCCTCTTCTTCTCTATATTCAGCCCTGCTCAGATTTCCGGTTTTAATACCTTGTCACTTACTGCACATAAGTCCATCTGTGAACTTTCTATCCTTTCAACGCAGATATAAGAAATAAAAACTCTAAACCAGCTAAGCAGCTACACTGCTCACATCTCTACTTATATATGAACTTCCTCGGTGTTTTAGTAACATGATGGTGAATGACATAACAAGCATATTATCAGGAACTTTGATAAATAAGATCCTCAATGAGCACCAAAGCTTACATGAACGTACCAAAGTTGCATATATCATCAGTCTTCCCATAGAGACACTAATAGTTGGGAGACACCCTTCTCATTGTCTATCTTCTTCTTTTGACAAACTCTCTCAAACGGTATAAAAAGGAAAAATGATTGCTAGCTACGCGAAGTATTAACCATCATAGGATTAGTCATGTAGACGAAACTAATGTATATCTAACTACACGAAGTATATGTTATGATCTAACTAGATGTAGCTGTAAGGATTTTGACTGGAGAAATATGATCTTGGAGAAATTATATTGTATTCTGCTTCTCGAAAAAAGGTTTCATAATGGATTTATACACGCAAAAGAGATGGAAAGCATTATATTGGAGGAGGAAGACCAAAATCTTTTTAAGCCAAGATCTCATATCAAAAAAAAAAAACCTTACTCTCTTTTTCTTTTAGTACGCATCATAAATTGAGATAAGATCAGATCCTCATATGTGCACTATCCCTGAGATTTAATGAACACCACCACCTCAAAGTTTATTCTTCTTCGTATTTTGTTTGGTGAGAGAATAATAATAAAACTTGCGAAGCTATTTGTAAGCGTCCCTCATCGGCAAGCTAAAAAGAATTGGCTATAAACTTAACACTATAAAGAGGACGTTGGGCCTTACTTGCAACTCATACCTTTCTCGACCTTTTGGCTAAGATCAAGTGTAGTATTTATTCTTATCAGTTTAGTATCTGATATGTGGTCCATCGGATCACACGAGATTAAATTTATGTTTTGAAGGAGGAAACCAATCAAAATAGCTTGTTATCGGGGTTTCCACGAGTCGCCTATGTGTTGCACTACTGCATGGGCTTGGCTCATCCCACCAAACCAATAGTTCAGTTCTTATTCTTTTGCGAAGAGTATGAGAGGTTTAAGTTGTGGCAGTGAGTATAAGTGAATGGAACCAAACTAAATCAAAGAGTGGAGAAGATGAAATAAAAAGAGAGGAGAGATGAAGAACGTGGAAGGTGGTGCAACGGCTATGGTGAGTGACGACGAGGATTTCAAAGCTGAGTTACAATGGTGTGGTCTGTTCTTGACATAGCTGTGTTGGTGGTATGATCTTCAGATCCAGAATGGAGCAAAGGCGAGGAAAACAACGGTGGAGAAGAGGAAGTACACAGTTTGAGATGGACTTTTTAAAGAAAGATATCGATCAGATCTGAGTAGAGAGATCATGTATAGAGTTATTCTTGATAGAGATATGACCTTGTGGTGGCAAGCTTTTCTTCCTACGCAAGCATCAGAGGAAGCTGCTCAAATTTGGGCCAAGTCAAAACCAGAAAATATTGTGTTCAAGCTGGAGATGCGATTAAAGTTAGGACGCTAGAAGTAAGGTTCAAAGAGTCCGGGACGGATATTACATTTTAGATCCACGAAACTCCGAGATTATGAAATCCTAAAACTTATCCTGATTTTGAACATATTCTCTTTCTTTTAATATTCAACTGTCATCACAACTCAAGAAATGGTCCATAAATTTTGACTATTTTTTGCTCGGTTCAAGTTTTGTATCCACGAAAAATGCTCCGAGATTATGAAATCCTTAAACTTGTCCTGAATTGAGGATTAGGTGTCTCTTCTTCTCTATATTCAACTTTGCTCAGATCTGCGGTTTTGATTGGCGATTACACATAAGCAGGATTGTATTGCCTTGTCTCTTACTGCATTCACATAAGTCCATTTGTGAACTTTCTACCCTCAATGAGCACAAGAGCTTAGATGAACAAACCAAAGTTGTGTATATTATCAATCTTTGTAGTCTTGAGAAGTGTTATCAAATTTTTCGCCAATTGAATATTGGGAAGTTAACTTAAATAACACACAAATTAGAAAATATGACCAAAACCATTATTTTTATTATTATTATTGACTAAATACCCAACATGTCTTTTTATTATGTTGTTACAAAAATGTATTTACAAAACTTTTATCATTTTTTAATGCCACATAAGAAAAAAATCGGCGTCACGTAGGAAATCGCTGATGTGCATTAATGAACTCAGCCGTAAAGTGCTACGACAATATTGACGGCTAAGTTATGGTTACGTGTGGTTGAGTTAAACAGCACGACGGACTTACAAACATAAGTCAACGGTTAGTGACTACTGATTTATGAGATAACGGCTGACTTACGAACACAAGTTACGATTATTTATCGAAGACAAGTTACGGCTGTTTTATACATCGGCGGGCTGATTTGTCGAATATTTTGCTGAGTTGTAGTTAATACACGGCTGAGTTATGTTTTGCCGGCTGATTTAATGGTTATCGGCTGGCTGAGTTATAAAATTTAAGATTGACTTATGGGAGGTAAATACGGCTGAGTTACGTATAATCAGCTGTAATGGGCAGGATTAACACTAACTCAGCTTAATTACTGTTCACTTATTAGCAAAAAATTAATTACTAGAATAACATTCATTTGACGGCTGATTTATTTGACGATACGGCTTACTTAATATTTCACAGCCTAATTACGGCTGATTTATTAGCGAAAAATTAATTACTGAAATAGTATTCACGTAGCGACTGAATTACGTTGTACTTGATGACTTATTTATTTAGATTGAGTTATGTGTTCGTTTGGCGCTGACTTACCGGTTTTCCATGTCATCAGCTCTGATTTTTCATGTCATCAACTCTTATTTGTCATGTCATTACATTACAACAAATTAGGGTTATATGTTACAGAAGTCGTGGCTTCTTCTTCATCTTGTTCATCTATCTTCTTCATTATTATTCTTTGGGTCATTCATCTTTCTCTAAGATCTTATGGATCCGGTAATTATTGTTTCCGGTAACTAGGTTAAGAAAAACAAATATATATTAAACGCTGACAATAGATGGTGTAGAGTTCTGCATATAGATGAGGAAAAAAACACACGACGAACTCGAAAAGTCGGTACTTGATGATAACGGATCTTTTGGGGAGTCTTTGCATGTTGTGAACTTGGAAGGGAGAAAGTGCTCATGTCAGTGTTTTGAACACGAGAAATTACCATGTGTGCATGAAATTGCAGCTGCCGAGTACATGAATGTTTGTCGTATATCCCTGGGCATAATGCGAAAACTTGTCTTATGTAAAGGTGGTGTGTGGATTTTAGTGTTTTTTGTATTACAGCTGAGTTACAGTTAGTTTACGGCCGAGTTATAGATTTCTGTCAACAAGACGGTCTAGTTATGGATTTTAGTGTTTTTTGTATTACGGCTGAGTTACGTTTAGTTTATGGTTGATTTTTGGTTAAATTACGGCTAAGTTTTGGTTAAATTACGGCTAAATTTTGGTTAAATTACAGCTAAGTTTTGGTTAAATTACATCTAATATTGAAATACGAGACGTTGCGAGATAAAATTCCTGCCCAATATGGCTGAGTTATGCAAATGATACAGCTGAGTTATGAAACATAACATAAGTCAAATACGATACGGCTGAGTTATGTAAACGTTACATTTGAGTTATGTAAACGATACGACTGAGTTATATAAACATAACATAAGTTAACTACAATACGACTGAGTTATATAAACATAAACATAGCATAAGTCATTACCTAACTAAACCTAATACAATAATGACAAAACCAAAATTAATAAACCTAACTAAACCAATCTTCTTAACTATGCAGTCTTCAACCACCATTTTTGACGAGGAGACAACCTCCATCAGGCTTCTTCAGCTTCCTCCACCACACTCAACCAACAATGTTAATGCCGAGACCACCAACATCAAACTTCTTCAGCCTCCACCTGCAAGTTTCTTTACTAAGAACAAAACACAAAATCAGAAGATAAGAAAATGAGAGATTGAAAGAGAAGCAGAGATCTGCAAATCTGGGCCAATCAGATTAAGAATATGAGAGATTGACAAATCTGGACCGTCATCTTAATCTTATCCAATGGATGACAAGGTTATCCTTGCGTATAAGGATTTGGCCGATAAGAAAGGAGGATGATTAACAAAAGAATGAGTTATAGCCATTGGATTAAAAGCATCAATGGTCAAAATTAACTAACCAATCAAAAATTATATTTGTTTAATAGTTGTTTAAATATTATAACTTGATTGCTTAAGTAAATTTATTTATATAAAGACTAAATTATCATTTATGTTTATAAAGTAAAAGATATATAACTTTAAAAAGTGATTAGATTCTATTTTTATAAGAAATTTTATAAAAATGTATTTATGTAAAGTACATATATAAATAAATTTAATGTATATATAATGAGTGTAAAGTACATATGTAAATATATTCATATTTTTATTATATATAATTTAAGATTTGATGTATTACGTTTGAAAAATTCTTATTTAGAGTTTAGATTTAACTTTTGGAGTTTAGAATAAAGTTTGAGTATAGGGTTTGGGGTATTGATTTAAGATTTGTGATTAAATTTTGAGTTTCTCTTTAAGAGTTTAGGTTTGAATTTGAGATTTGATGTTTAAATATTAGAGTTTAAAATTTCTGTCTGGAGTTTAGGGTTTAAAAACTTGTTTAGGGTTTAGGGATTCAAAAAGCCAAGTATAGCTGAGTTTGAGGTATGACTGAGTTACATAAACGACACTGCTGAGTTATCTAAAATGACAGACTGAGTTATGTAAAAGGACACTGTTGAGTTATATAAACAGTTTCCGAATTTAGGGTATGTTTTAGGTATGACTGATTTATATAAATGACACGGCTGAGATATAAACGATAGAGCTAAGTTAACATTTCATTGCCACTGAAAAAAACATATCTTCTAAGTCCTCTTTCATAATCATTTTCCTCACATGACCTACAACACTAAATCATAACTCAACCATCAAATAACTAATAACTCAGCTATCAAATAAATCATAACTCAGCCATCAAATAAATCATAACCAAGCCATCAAATATATCATAACTCAACCATCAACTATATACTAATTCGAAAAACTGCGTCGGAACATACAAGTCAAGACGATATCAGACGATTTCGGAGAAGACACTTGTCGGATAAGAAGATTTTGGAGAAGACGCTTGTCGGAGAAGACGATTTTCGGACGAAAACAACGATGTCGTCTCAAAGCAGTGAGGGTTTAATCGACGAAGGAAGGAAGTTTTAGGTTTTGTTTTTAAGAACGGAAGTTTTAAATGTCGATTGATTGTCTTTCCTATCTTATGATAAGAGTTATATGTGACGTGGAGTACAATTATTAGAGATGTGGATTTGCTAATTATTTTAATCATTAAAAAAACTAACCACATATGTTTATTGTAGTTTACTACGCATTTACTAACGTTTGAGTAATTTTAAAAAGAAGTATGTTATTCTAGTAATATAATAACTTTTCTATAATATTTGACTAATTTTTTCTAGAATATTTCAGTTTTGTTCAACAGGTTTTAGAATATTATAATAATCTACCCCAAATATATAGTTTAATTTTAGAACAAAACAAGAAACAGACAAATATAATCAAGATTTGGGACATGAAATTTTGCAAAAACATAATATAAGCTTCGATAGAGAAAGAGAAGAATATAACAAATGCTCCAGCTTTCAGAACACAAACAAGGTCCAAAAGAAAACACATCAAACAAATATCTATTACAATAAAGTAGACTTTTCTCTCTCATGCATCCACGACAGCCATAACATAGGGCGTTTTGCGCAATGTGGCATCTCCTAAATATTTATCTCACGTTGGCCAGTTATGTTGTTTTTCAGTAGGCATTTTACTAAATTTTGTTGAGGCCCAGATTTATGTAGAACTAGGGTAAACCCGCCCTACGGGCGGGCAAGTAAATAAGTAATAGTATAATTTTTTAAAAAAGTGTTTAGGTTACTTTTTATTATAAAGTATATTAACGTTTCATAATTTTTACAATAATTTTAATTATTTGTTTTACTATAATAAAAATTAAAACAATGTAATTGTTAACGTTTTCTCAATGTGTAATTTAGTTGAATTATACCAATAATAACAAAGATTTTTTTAAAAAGAATTACAGTTAATTGGAGTATGTAGAGTGAAGTTATTTACTCTTATAGTTATATATTTGTTTCATGAATTAATTTGTTTTTTACACCATTTAAAAAGAACTAATGATTTACATGATGTTATTTGTTATAATTATAATATTTTAAGACATATGAAATTATTGTTACTATTTAGACATATACATGTTTGCTAGAATCTTATATGTATCAAATAAATGGAAATCAAGTTAGTCATATTATCAAAATAATGTGATTAGAATTTTTGAAACTGAATTTACTGACTAACTTATAAAAAAATAATTTTATCATACATAATTTAATTATTATAGACTAATTATTTTTATTGATAAAATTTTTTATTTTATTTATTAGATATTTATTAAATTTCATTTTATATACATATTTAAATTATGTAAATTGGATAGTATAATGGTTTATCATACCTGTAGATTATGAAGATGTTTGTTAGTGGATTTATATATTTATTTAAAACTTAAATTGAGAATATCCTAAAATAAATCAAAAAATATTATCATTAAAACAGTTTCTAAAGAGAAAAATGATTAAAGTAAACTTTATTAAAAAGTGCAAATATATATTTATAACCATTGATTTAACTAATGTATAATTAGGGTTTAGAGTTATGAGATGAAATTTTGGATATGAAGTTAAAATTTTTTAAAAAAAATTCAAACTAGAAAATCTATTTTGGTCATTTTTTCTTAAAGACTATTTTGTGATAGAAGCTTAAAAATGACTATTTGAGATATTTGCTAAGTAAATTATTACTTGAAAATTAAAAATAAAATTTTATTAATAGAATTTATTATTTGTTAGGATTTTTGATGTAAAGGTTGTTTTAATTTATATAAATAGCCCATTCGAAATATTTAATAAGCAAATTTAAATTTAAAATATGCAGTAATAATAAAATAATGTGATGTATCATTATAAAAATATCTTTTAGAATGTTGAGGTATTAAATTTTCATTTTTATTATATAACACAAAAATTTACTTAATCCAATTTGCTTACCCAGTTGGTTTAGTCAATGAATTAATTAACTATTGAACCGAAGCATTTTTTACATGGTTTGCTTAACCAATTGGTTTAGTTAACGAATTAGTGAACTTTCAAACCAAAGCATTTCTATGTTTTTTAAAACCCTGCATCGTGTCTATACGTGTATCTACAGAAATCAACGTCGCCATTGTCATCATCTTCCTCTCCTTCACTCGTTTAGTTTTTTTTTTTTCTCCTTCTTATTCCCTTTTTTTTTTCTTTTCTCCTCCTTGTTTCTTGTCCTTCCCTTCATTTCTCGGCTACGCATGTTAAGCGGAGTAAGAGATGGTGTTGTTATAAACCTTCACGATTGATGCACTGGAGTCATGCAAATTGAAGGTATAGTAAGATGATATCTTCGTTCACGATGACTTGAGAGCTGGAAGTGTGCTTCTTTGAGCTCGGATTTGACAGCGATAAACACAGGTAGTTCAGGAACCAGTATCTTCATTTGATTGCATGCCTTCAGCTATGGATCTTAGGTCATAGTTTGACTCTTAATTTATATGTATAAGCTGTTTTTAATAGTCTTGAATTTGATTTTCTCTAAGGCTTCATGTGGATAGTCAATAAATTCCAAATTAGTTGGTTTGAGATGAGATGCCAGATGCAACTAATGCCTATATAACAATTGACAGGTTAGTGTTCTCTCTAGAACCCCTAAACAACTCCTATGATCGATATAAATTTACTATTACAGTTTATGAATCATGCTAGACAATAAAGTTATAATTTTGATAGTTAAGTTGTTATTTTGTTGTTGTAGACTTATGAAGTTGATCAAGAAATTGAATTGTTTCCTTCTGAATCTTGGATTGTTAACGAATTGAATCGTGAATCCATCTGTTTCTCACTCATATTCTGATATGTTTTTATGCATATATGAGAAAGAATCAATGGATAAAAGCAATGTTAGAAGATACATTTGGTTCACAATGAACAAAAGAAAGCACTTTCTTCACGCATGCATGTATCCTTTTATACAAAGAATCATATACTTGAGGATATCTGCAACACCGATTTGAGATTCTAGAACTCGTTTTCAGGTACATGCAAGAACATAAGCTAATCTCGCTTGGGTCGAGGAACGTCTTCTTGTGTGGTCGGAAAGAAAACGGAGGATTGGTCAGAAGTGGATAGTCGGAACAGAGGATTGGTCACATTTCTTCCCTCCCAAAGTCCCAGCAGCCGCAGTTGGGCGGTAGTGCTACAATTATCGTATTCGAAGTCAGCAAGAAGGAGAGAGGAGTTTGCCATTATACTCTACGAAAGGTTTTGGTGTCAATATATGATTGTGAGGAACAAAATGATTAAATTCACAAATACAAACAAACCTATTTATAGTTGAAGAATCACCGACGGGAAGAAAATGGGAGATGCAATGAATGTGATATCGTGGAAGGAGTGGGGGAGATGGACTTAATTGGGACCTTAATGACGATGATTGACTGCAGAGGGGATCCGTAACGGATGTGATGAATCTCAGACGAAACGACGCCAACGAAGGTCGACCAAGAGATTCCTCTGGAATTTTCGTCTCACACAACCTCCACTCAACGTGAAGATGAACCCTAGATATCGAAGTCGCCTCGTGAAGAAGATGTTGTTATATTTTAATCGGGCTGGGTTATTATTTTTTAGAAAACTAAATAATGTAGAGCAAGCCCAAAAATTGTAAAGAAGAGAGCCTTTTATAAATCGAAACAACCCAACAATCAACCCGTTTAAGAGAAATACACGTGTCATTCTCTGACTCTTTTATTTAATGACGTGGCAACATAACATGAGAGAGATCCTAACTTTATATATATAGATTTCATCAGTTGCGGCTCTTTCATCTTCTCAATATCCTCAATCTTGAGAACAGCTCTGGAACGTCTTCCTCCATTAACTCCTCCTATTAAACTTCTCTATTAAGCTTATCCATTAACTACTCCCGTCTTCCTCTCCCACTACGTCAAATTTAATTACTCCTTTCCACAACGTCTTTGCAAATCCATAGCATTTTGATCCTATAAATAACGATGAAGACCTCCCAAAATTTAAGTGCTTCATCCAAACCATTTTATGTCTTCCTAATATGAAATGGCAGTAGAGAAAAAAAACCATGTGGAGGTGTTGGACTCCAACAAAAGTTAATTATTTTAGGATGTTTTGTTAACCAGTCTTCCATGTCTGAGCGGTCATTGATCAGTATACAAAAAACGAAATCATAGTCATGTGTATGGGAAAGAGAAAAGAACAAGCAGTTGAGGAATCAGTTGGGAAAATGAGAGAGATGCTTTATTGTGACGACCGTTATTTTCTAATCAACTTTCTCTATTTGTAGTAGATAAATATAGAGAAAAATAAGTTATGCAGTGGAGATCACCTTTACGATAATTTCCTAATTAAATATCATGAGTACTTGAGTGTAGAGAAAATATGTTGAGATTGAACCTTGATTAAATCTCAAAGAATAAGAACAAAGAAGAGTAGCTGCGAAGAAGCTACAAAGAAGAAGGAAAGAAAAGAAGAAGAAGCTTGAAGCAAAAGGAACAAAGAAAGAAGAAGAGGAAAAACGTGAAGAGCAAGAAAGGAAGAAGACTTGGTTGTGTAACTGGAGAATACAACAAGGAGAATAAAAGAAACTAGTTAGTTTGGTTAAAAGCTAACTAAGGGTGTGATTAGTAGAGCATTAACATAAGCATTATGCTCTTTATTGTCCAATCAACATCTATTTGAAAAGCATTTAGGAAAACATTTATAAAATGCTAATGCTCTCCAAATGCTATTTACTCAATGCTCTCATATGAATCTTTTGGTAAAGCATTTGCAGTTAGAATAATACAAAAAATAGAAATAATTATATATAATTAGTTTATTTTATTTATAATATAAAAAGTTATGTTTATAATTTAAAAAAAATAAAATTGTATTTTTGAAAATAAAAATTGCGACTAAATATTTTAAAACAATATTTCACATTTAAAATATAATATATTTTATATAATTACACATATCATTCATTATTTTTAATAACAAAATATAATGTAGTGTATATTTATATATATTATAAATATAAACATATCTATATTATTTAGAAATAAATAAATTATATATTACATATTAATTTTTATGATAATTTTGTATATCCATGATTTACTCCTCTACCAGTAAATAAATAATGATAATTTATATACTTATATATATAACTAATTTATTTTATTTAATAATATCACAAATAATTTTTATATCCCAATATAAATTATTATTATTTTTAAAATATATTTTTTTAAATAATAATATTTCACTTTTAAAATATAATTTAATTTATGTAACTAAATAAGATTCATATTTTTAATAACAAATTTATTTATTAATATATTATATATATATGTATTATTTTAAAATAAATATATTATATACTAACATTTATGTAATTTTAAAATTGTATACTGCTAATGCTCTACCAATCAGTTTATTAAATTTTTTAATGATAGCATACAGCTGCTGCAGCATACTGGTTCTACAGCATATTGCTATTGTTTTATCAACAGCCCTACCAATTGAAGCCTAAGTTAAGTTAGTGGAAGAGTCAATAAGAGTTGTTGAATGTGTAAGTTTAGTTGGTTAACCTTACTTGTAAGACTAGTCTAAGTATGAGTAGTGTGACTAGTGTAGAGAGTCTATGACCTAGAATAATGTGTTAAGGGATGGATACAAGTGAGTGGAGTTAGTAGAGGAAACTACTCTATGTATGTGTTGTTGTAATATGTATCCAAGTCGAATAAGAAAAGATTTGGAGAAAGAACAATGTAGAGATACAAAGATAAACTCTCTTCTCTCTCTACACGAACAACGACAAAACATGAGAGAGTAAAGAGAGTGTGAGTGTGTGCTTGTCTGATGAAACACAAGACAAAACAGAGTGGTGTTCAAGTGAGAACAATAGAGTAAGAAAGAGAGGCTGCCCATGCGTGAATGATGAGAGGCTGGCCATGCGTGAATGATGAGAGGCCAAGCCAAAAATAAAGAATGTCAACATGGTATCAGAGCTGCACTTGATCTTTGGAGGCCTGTGTAGGCATGAAGAACTAGAAGAGGTCAGTCTAAGAGAGGCTGAAGAACAAGAGAAGATGGAGACAGCAATCAAAGATGAAGAGAAGCACCGGCGAGATAGAAAGGGGTTAGAAGGAGAAGCAGAGAAAGCTTCACCATAGAGAAATGGTGACAGAGAAGTCAGTGAAGATTGATGAGGGAGACACAGAACTCCTGTCAAAGCTTCATATTATATATTAATGAATTTTACATTTGTCACATGTTGAAGAACATATTTTATTTATATATTAATCTATAAAATTTACATCTAAAATTTTAGAATCGTTATATAAAACAGAACCTATTAAAAAGTTTCATTCCAATTGACTCAAACCCTATTCTTATAATAACTACAAATTAATCTATTAAATTATATAAATTATTTTTTATCTATGAGAAATTAGTAAATAAAAAAGGTGGTATCGCTAA
>CAJHQP010006021.1:0-41404 GCA_905132765.1 Moricandia arvensis
AACATAATTTTTTATTAAAATTAAAAATAATATTTATTTATGTAACAAATTGTTTCTTTACAATAATACTTAATATAGAACAGAAGGAGAAGTACTATTGATTAAAAACTCAAGTGTTGCATTATTTTTATATGTTGTATATTGAAATATCATTCTTACTAAGAAAACTGTGCGCGGCTCTTTCAGTTTTTCTAATGATTGATGGTTACGGTTGTCATTATGCTGAATAATTATTTGTTGATGAAACTTAGTAACCATTTTCTAACGAAATAATAATTTTATTTGAAAGGTTCAGAAGTACTATAAATCACTAACTGTTACAAGTAATATTTTAACACTGATACTAACAGTAAAACTGAACTTAAGAACTCAACATTCCTAGGGATCGAAACTTCACGTTGTCAGGTGCTTAAGATTTTCTAAGTTTTTTTGGGTTTCGTAGAGATAATTTTTTAGATTTTAAAACACTTTTATTGATTAATGTTAGTGAATTGTACACTTTTCAAAACATTAATTGAGAATATTTAAACTGATTAAATTTAGTTAATTGATAGTTATTAAAACTGAATAATGGGAATAAATAATATAATCATAAATATTGGTTATATTTTTAATAAACGTGAAAACTCTAGAAAATCCTATTTTTGGTATCGAGGGTGCGATATCCAACAATCTCCATGTAAACACCTTTTGTAAAAAAAAAAAAATTGAAGTACAAAAAGGGATTAATCTTTTTTCCTTTGCTAAACAGAGTATGTATTGTTTTGCTTGATAATGTGGACCACAACATTTGTAGTTAGGAATAGTAGTCAAATACGTATACTTTTCTTCTTGTAATTTAGTGTATAATTGAGCATTTTTATTTGTTCTTGGGCTCAGACCCTTCCATATTTTCGATTAAAGCCATAATAAATAATACTCCTTCTGTTTATTATTTAAGTAATTTTAGTCACAAACACAACCAAAAAATTGTTATTTTTAAAAAATATCTTTAACATATAAATTAAGTATAGCTAAACCAATCATAAAATTAAAAAAGGTTACCTAAATGTGGAAAACTACTTATAATTTCAAACAAACAATTTTTCTTGAACTACTTATAATATGAAACAGATGGAATATGTATAATTTTTTTGACAAATGATTATTTGACCATTTTTACTTTTACAAATTTACCTAAAAAACAACTATATATGCCAGCTTACGGATTTGAGATTTAGAGTTTAGAAATATGTTTTAAGAATTTTAGTAATTTTTTAAATATAATTTGGGAACCTATGCCTATATAAAAGACTTTTATAAAATTTGTGATCAAGGCCATATTTCATTGTGTTGTATTCAGACATGGGTTTTGTACTTTTTTTTACACAGTTTTTTTTCTTTTACACAGTTAGGTATGGGAAGTGCAGTAGAGACTCTATGCGGACAAGCATTTGGAGCTAACCGTTACGATATGCTTGGGATCTATCTCCAAAGAGCAAACGATAGTCCTCGCTCTGGTTGGTTTGCCCATGACACTATTATACACTTCTCGTATCCGATTCTAGTCCTTTTAGGCGAGCCCAAAACGGTGTCATACATGGGTTCCTTGTACATCGCTGGGCTTATTCCTCAAATCTTCGCTTACGCCGTCAACTTCACGGCCCAAAAGTTCCTCCAGGCCCAGAGCATAGTGACCCCCAGTGCGTACATCTCAGCCGCAGCTCTTCTCCTCCAGATCTTGCTAACGTATATCACCGTGTACGTGATGGGCTTGGGGCTTATGGGCATTGCCTATGTCTTGACAATCTCTTGGTGGGCTATAGTTGGAGCCCAGACTTTGTATATTACGAAAAGTCAAAGGTTTAGACACACGTGGACTGGTCTTAGCTGGAGATCGTTCCAAGGTCTTTGGAGTTTTTTTAAATTCTCTGCTGGTTCGGCCGTTATGATCTGTCTGGAAATGTGGTACTCACAAATTCTAGTTCTTCTCGCTGGTCTACTTAAAGATCCTGCTCTGTCTCTAGATTCCCTCTCCATCTGGTATGTCCATTATTATTTTGGTTTTGTCATATTCCTTTTTCATAGTTTGGATCGTTTTTGGTTCATTAAGTTTTGTGTTATTGTGTACATCGTGAAAACTTCCCTACCAATGATGTGATAGAGATTTATTTAGAGATAATGACCAAATAGATTTTTAAAAAAATTTGTCCATAAAATAACAGAAAAATAACCAAATAGACTTTATTAAAAATTGTAAATTTATATTTATATCATTTGGGTTAACTAATCTAAACTTAGGGTTTAGAGTTATGGGGTGGAGTTTTGGAGCTGAGGTTAAATTTTTTAAAATTTTAAAAATATTAAAAATTTTAAAATTAAAAGTATATTTTGGTCATTTTTTTCTTAAAATCTATTTTTGTGATAAAAACTTCAAAAAAATATATTGAATATTTGTCCTTTATTTATTTAGAAAATTAGAATGATGTGACGAGATATAGATACTTAACCCAAAATTATAAATATTGCTGAAACTTAAATTTAAACACAATTTGTAAATCAATAATTTTCTTTTGCTTAACACTTTTTTATTTTTGCAGTATGTCAATTTCAGCATTTATCCTTCATGGTCTCCGTAGGATTCAATGCGGCTGCAAGGTTAGTATTTATATTTCATATCCACAGTACTAATCATTAAGCAAACACTGCTGAAACTATATATATAAACTGAAAAACAACTATATATATATATATGCCAGTGTACGGACAAGTAATGAGCTTGGAGCAGCAAATCCTAGATCGGCTTTGTTCTCTACATGGACAGCGACTTTTGTTTCCTTCATAATCTCCGTCGCGGAGGCCCTCGCCGTCATGGCGGCACGTGATTACGTCAGCTACATTTTCACGTCGGACACTGACGTGGCTAAAGCTGTGTCTGACTCTGCCCTTTCTCGCCGTCACCATTATTCTTAACGGAATCCAGCCAGTCTTGTCCGGTATACACATGCAACTAATTTGTAACTACAACCGGAGAAACCAGTACTGTACGTTAACCGAACCGGTGGTATTTGTTTGCATGCAGGAGTGGCTGTGGGATGTGGATGGCAAGCATTCGTGGCATATGTGAATGTTGGTTGTTACTATATAGTTGGTATTCCTGTTGGATGTATTCTCGGCTTCACTTTCAACTTTCAAGCCAAGGTTTGTTTTTAAAAAATAAATTTAATGTATAATATATGCTTTATTATTTATCTTTGTAAATAAAATGTGAATATGATGATAGGGAATATGGACCGGGATGATTGGAGGTACTCTCATGCAAACTCTCATCTTACTTTACGTCACGTATCAAACAGATTGGGATAAAGAGGTAAGTGTTACATGATATCAAGTTATATCATATTGATTTTGAACCATGTTTTATAAGTTAGTTTTGGTTTGGGTGTATCAAAATTATCAATATTTTATATAATTATAATTATTCAGTGGAAAAGGCAAGAAAGCGATTGGATATGTGGGACGAGAAGAAGGAACCTCTTCAAAATTAAACGAGTAATGGATTAAATGAAAAAGTAATTTATATTTCTAAGTAGCTAGCCTTAGAATTGAATAATACGATTTAACACTTACATATATTAGTATTACGAAATGCAGGTATAACAACGGTGGATTGGAAAAAAAAAAAAAAAAAAAAAAAAAAAAAAAAAAAAAACAAACAAACAACGGTGGATTGGAACAAAAAGCAAATGTCTTCGGAGGTGGGTTTTTGAAAATAAGATGCTTCTTTTTATTAGAATCTGATAGATGGATTACATCTAATTTATTAAGTTAGAATCCTATAATCCTATTTTTTGGACCAAACTTTTTATTTATGTGTGATACTCCCCAGCTTCAAAAAGATACTAGATTTTAACCCGCACGTCGGTACGGATATTTTTCTATTTTATAAATATATTAGATATTATTACAACTATATAATTTTATTTTAGTGTTATATATTGTGTAAATCTATAATATTATTGTTTATATTTCTTATTCAATATTATTAATATATAGTGTTTTGTTTAAAACATTTTACTTTGTTATTAATTTTTATTACTTACTAATATATTTTCGAGTTATGTACATAAAATAACCATATGAAATAATCAAATAAAGAATCTTTTCATAATATGCTTTTTTTAATTTATACATTTTGCATATAATATATTTTAAATTTCATTTATTTATATTATATAAAAGAAATATATTTAAGATCATATCTATTTACATGTTGTGTATAAGAAAATATACTTTAACATATATCATTTTAGTATTTTACGGTATTTATAAGTAAAAAACTGTTTTGTTTAAATAATATAGCCTTATTTTTCTAGTAAATTTATACATAGTAGTATCTATCATATTATTTTAGTAAATTTTATTCATATAGATATTTTTTGGATGTTATGATATTAAGCTTTATTTTTTTTTAAATTAAGACTTCAAAATATTAGATTTCTTTTAATTTTAATAACATATATAAATAGTTTTTTTCGTGGTGTATTTCAAAAAGTTATTCTTATTATCTATGATTTTATCCTTTGTAAAAATTTTCAATATTATGATTTTGAGTTTAAATAATCTATTATATTTTGTATACAAACATTTTTAAACAATATATTGTTGAGAGTTTAAAATAAATAAAAGTTATATTTATATATAATTTTAACCTATATTGATACATTTATTTCGTATAAAAATATTGTGTAGTTTACGAATTTTAACCCATTTTAATGATGAGTGATAATTTATTTAAATGAAATTTTTAGAAATTTTAAAATTGTTAAATTACCTATTTAATATAATTTATCATATTTAATTCATGTAGCAATGCTATTTTATATAATCCAGAATATATTTATAGAATTATAAAAAATAATATATGATTTTTTATAATAAAATATTATTTAACATTGATTTATAATAATATTATATTACTAATTACAAATTTATTAATGTGTTAGTTTCTAAAAAATATTATATTTTAAGTAAGATTTTGTTAGATTCTTTCTCAACATATTTTGTTATAATTAAAAGTAAAATTTAAATTTATAGTTAGCTTATTATTAATGTAAATAATCAAATATGTCATATTAATTAATTTTTTAGGTGGTCCTACTATGACTTGTTAGTTGTAAATAAAAATAGGACTCTAATTTAATAGATTAGATATGTTTTAATTTTCACACTTATTAAAAAATATAAAATTTTAGTTACATTTATTTTATTTGTAGTTAATTATTCCGCATAATTTTAACTAATAATTTTTTAATAAACACTTTAGAATTTACCTTTTATCATTAATTGCATTAAAATTGCCAAAAAAATGTAACTTTTTGAAATAAAACTTTGTATATAATTATTCCAAGTCGACATCAGATTGCCAAATTTAATTAGCCGCTTTGAAATTAACACAATCCCCTCTCCAGAGCTCATTTGCTTAGAATATGTATTTCATCGTTGAACAAAACTGTGGAAGCGAATGTAAATTGATGGATGAGAAATTGTCAAAACTAGTATTTTCTTAATATATTTTTTCATTTTATTTTAATCACGTTTACTTTTGATTTTAAAGAGGTAAATATATACTTATAATCCTATGAGGAGTAGGGTTTAGAATTTTAATAAAAATATAAATAAATACTTCAAATAAAAATAAATAATTTCTAAAATAGTTTCAAAACATATGTTTTTTGAATTTTAAAAGAAAATGTGAAAAATTGAAAAATAGAGATCGTAAAACAGTGCATGGGTTCATAACCAAATGAGAACTCTCTGTTTATATTTAGAGAGCTACTAGGATTAATATGACTCAATCTAATCGGGTTAGTCCTAACTATGTAAACTTTTTTTAATTCCTAACCTTTATTTTTGAAATAAGTCTTAAAAGAGTTAACCCTATAATGTATATGACTTAAATTTTAACTCATTTATTTTGATTTACAAAATTATTATACACTATTTAAATATGTATTAAGTTTTTAAATTTGTTTGATTATGCAAATAAAGTTTTCTCTTCAAAACCTCAAAAACTGAAAAAATCGAGTTTTTCCACCAAAACCCTAAATCGAGTTTTTCGCCAAAACTGAAAAATCGTATTTTTACAGTTTTGTGGTTTCAGCAAGAAAATCAAAATTTGGCGGGAAAACTCAATTTTGTGATTTATGCGAGAAATTTTGATTATTTGAGGTTTAGCGGAAAAAAAATCACTCAATTTTGCGTTTTGGCGGAAAAACTTAATTTTAGTTTTGGCGAGAAAATCAATTTTGCGATTTTGACAAAAGACGCAAATTTACGGTTTGACGAAAACTCAATTTTGCGGTTTAGCAGAAAACTCGATTTTGCGGGTTTGGCGGGAAAACACAATTTTGGCAGTTTGACGATAAAACTTAATTTTGTGTTTTGACGGGAAAACTCGATTTGGCAGTTTTAGCAAAAAACTCGATTTGTCAGTTTAGTGGAAAACACAATTTTGTGGTTTTGGCGGGAAAATTCAATTTACGTTTTGAGGAAAAACTCGATTTTACAATTTAGACGGCTAAACTTGATTATTATTTTTTTTACGGGAAAACATGATTTTGCGGTTTGGCGGGAAAACCCAATTTTGTGTGTTTGGCGAGAAAATGCGATTTTGCAGTTTTGGCGAGAAAACTCGATTTTGCGGTTTAGTGGGAAAACACGATTTTCCTGTTTAGCGAGAAAACTCGATTTTACAGTTTATGGGTAAACTTGATTTGGTGATTATGGTGGAAAACTCGATTTTGCATTTTTGTGAAAAAACTCGATTTTGGACTTTTGATGAGAAAAACACAATTTTTCATTTAAAATAAAATTAAGTTATTTTAAAGGCTCAGCCCTAGATTCTCGATGAGCTACCGTAATATGCAGAAATTTTCGTATTTGGAGAGTTTAGCATAATTCTTCAAACTTATTTTAACCATTATTCTTCATAAGTTTTTTTTCTTATCACTTGGCAAACAAATACCTACAACTACTAAAAATATCAACTTTATACTTCCCTTTCATTTAGCTAACGAATAGTCTGCATCTTCATAATCTGTCTCTTTATTTGGCATTTATCCAAAATCTTTTCTCAATCAACAAAACCTTAAAATCGACAAAACTTAATTTTCTAAACTTATCCTTATCAACCAATCACCACATTTATCGCAGCTCTTCATGAGTTACACAAATGTGCAGAATTGTGCTAAAATGATGATATTTTATAATTTAGTATGAAACTATAATTTCTAAACTTTAATATCACGTTAAATATTTCATAAGAATAGATTATTTCGCAGAGAACTTTATTAGTACAGAAAAATAAAATAAATAAAATTACTCAAAAGACCATCAAATGAAAATGATTGTAGATTTTGTACTATTACTCAGAGAATTTTTAATTTAACTTTGATGCCATGTTAAAGATACCATGACAAGTCCTAAAGTTAAAACAGATAAATTTTAAAAGAGATATTTTATACCATTATACTGGCTTCTAACCTTAGGACACATGGACTTATGTTGGACTATTTCTAATAATACCATAGGTGCCAGAGGTAGTTAATTAACTTGAATATCCACAAATCGACTTTTCTTTTTAAAAAAAAACAGGATTCCTTTAGTTCGGTTTTAATCTGCATTATACCACATTATATCAATTTCCAAATCGAAATCCTAAGTTATGGATTCTTTCATAATAATATTATTTATATATGTAGCTCACTGAACGAAATAATAAATCATACAACAAATTTTCTTCTTTCTAATATTTATATCATGTTGTATTGGGAAACATTGTCCACCACCCGGTCTTTAATCTTTTACTTTTTCTTATCTAGAGGGAGACTTCAATTTTTTTCCCAAATGTTGTGTATTACTTTCTAAAACCCAAAATATAGACGCAAGTGCACTGTAAGTTGTGTTTGTAGCACGTTAGGTTGAATTGACTATGACTAATGAGTCTAGGACAATAAAATTTGCAATATTACAGATGTGAGACCTCAACGAATTTAGCAAAAAAAAGAAGATTTTATGGTTTTTCCTTTGGGTTATTTTTCTAAACTAAGAAAAAACAAGAAAGTTAAAAAGTAAGACGACAGATACATATTAGACCACATGATCATTCAAAGCTAAGTTTTTGTAACTTTGTATACATAAGGAATCTCTAAGTCTGCTCCGATACTCAACGCTCATAGCAGCAATCAACAACAAAACAAGAAAAAAAAATCATGAGAATCATCAACAACATTTCACCAGCTTTGTTTCTGTCTTTTTTTTTCTGCACATTTCTCGTAAGAACAACGAAAAGGCTGATGCCTTAGCCAAAAAAAAAAAAAAAAAAAAAAAAAACAACGAAAGGCTGATGCCTTAGCCAAAGAGTTCTAAAAACTCAATGTAATGGACCTGGGCCTGATTTTTGGTTTTGATTTAAGTATTTCTGTGACAAAAAAGGACATGCTGCCTATTGACTATTGTCATGCTCATACGGGTGTCAAAATGAGCTAAAACTCATGAACTGACTTAGTTCAGGTCAATTTTTGACGAATACGATTTTCATTTTTCAGGTTCATTTAATAAACGAGTTTATTGATTAAGCTAAAATTAGATCACGAGTTATATGAACGAGCTTTAATGAACACGAGCCCAACTCATGAGCTTAATCATTTTTATACTTACAATTATATATATATATATATATATATATTATTTTTGGATAACTTCTATTTTTCTTATGTGAAAAGATAATTTCTATATTAATTGTATTTATCTTTTATAATTAAAATGTACAACCAAATATTCTTAAAAGATAATTTCTATATTAATCATATTTATATTTTTTAAATAAAAATGTAAAGCATACATAACTAATATAGAAATTTTTTTTTAAATTATCTATAACTTTTTAGAAGAAGAAATATAAATTATTAAAAAACAAAATATAAATTATCTAACTCTTCTATATAAACCCTCGCTACCCTATCATATTTCTCACAAAATTTATTGATCCTAAATTTATAAATTTTTTATTTATTTTATGATTTATACATATGAAGACTTTGAAGATGAATTATCTCAAGATTCTCACGAGAAATATAAATTTTAGATCAATGGTTTAGCTTAATTCATTTTTTCACTGTTGGTTTATTTTATATTTAATATTAATGTTTTTTATTTTTTTAATATTTAAGTTTCGAATAATATTATATAAATTATTTAAATATTTTATATTTTTTAATATTAGATCATGAGTTAGCTAATTTAACTCATGATCTAGATTATCTGAGTTTGAATTTACATATTAAAGCACATATTATAAATGAGCTGAGCTGAAGTAGCTTACGAAAGAGCCGAGCTCAATGTGAGTTGAGCTGTAGCGAGTTAGCCCATTTTGACATGCCAGATAATATAAGGGACTTTGAAAAAACTAAACCTCATTGGTCTAAGGACAATTTCGTCCAACGAAAAAACCATTGAAGAATATATTTTTTTAATTCAATATTCTATTGTTTGTTCATCACTTAGAGAATATTGTCTCATACAACGGCGAAATTCATTCTAATTTTCTGACAAGTTGATTAACAGCTCAACCACAGTCTTTCTTTTAATTGGTTAATTTCTGTCCGTCGCCAGTGTCATCTAAGACCATTATTATTTTTTTGTGCACATTCTAAGACTATTATAAAATGTTAAGTTTCATATTATTTTGGAGATTTCTCACCAAAAACAAAGAGTGACAGAGGGACCAAGATCTACAAAAATGAGTTGTTTTCTGTTGTTATCAGTTAAAAATGTATATATATTAAGTCATACAATTCTGAAGATCTAGTAATAGCATTATTTTATTGGGAGAATTTGCCATTTGACCAATTTCTCAATGCATATTAAGAATATAACGCCACTTTTTGGATAATTAAGTTTATTACAAACTTGCACATATCTTTCGATATTATCCTTTATGGTTGTAAGTTGGCGGTCAAAGAAATAGAAAAGATGATGTCAATGAAGAGCATACATGGATAGGAAAAAAAAAGATGATGTCGTGAATGAAGTGTAGTACTAGATCACTGGCTATGTGATCTGTGATTGTTATGGTGGTTTTTTCAGCAATATATCGTACGAAAAAATTAAATGCAATCATAACTTCACATAACATAAAAATAATGGAAACATTATCAATGACTTTTTTCATTTACAAAAATAGTATAGACTTTCTGTAAATATTACAACATAATTTAGTTTTCTAATTAAATTCTAAACCCTAAACCATACCCCCAACCACCCCACCACTTAGATACTAAACCCTAAAACTCTAATTGTTAAACCCTAAAATCAAATATAAAATATAATATGAAAATATGTGAACACTAAAAAAACTATTCTATTTATGCAAATGGTATAAAATTATACTATATAATTTGGTACTCTAGCGTGTGACACATGTGGCTAATAAAAACATGAATGTATTATAAGTGCTTTACATATATTTTTTAGAAACGTTTGAAATTAGAAGAAAACAGAATGTTAAAAAGATAAAATATAGAGAAATATAACTAATAGTTAATAGTACAAATGTTCAACTTTCTTTATCAAAGATTATGATGTTCACAAACATAAAGTGCTGTTAGAACATTAAATTACAAACGAAATTGTTAAACAAAATAGAACATTTTCCAGTAATCATCAAATGGAATGAAACATGGTAAATAGTATAGTACTAGAATATATTTGGTTACATAATAGAAAGGGAACATCAAATGAACAAGTATAATACATCTTGTGTTATCATTTATATTCTATATATATTAAAATAAAATAAAATACAATAAACAAAAAAACTTTATTTCTCTATTAACTTTTAGTAACTAACAACTAATGAGAAGTGAATCTTGGTGGAGAAATATTTTGTATCGTTGATCAAAAGAAAATAGAAGAACACGATGTGTAGAGTCACAATAGGATGGAAGGTGATTGTGCAGAAGCGAATACAGTGGCTTTAATTAAAAAAATTAATGGTGATGGTGGTGTTGAATATTCATGTGAAATTGATTGAATATAAAAGATTTTAAATTATGTGTTCATCTATATGAAAAGAAAATAGACTGAAAGAAAGAGAAAAAAAAAAAGAGAAAATAAAACAAAAACGATTGTTTCAAAGGATAGTTTGGAAAATAATATACAAAATATGTTAAATAATGTGATCAATTTTTTGTTTAGTTAGATAATAAATTATAATTTGTTTGATTATCATACAATACAATTTTCCTTATTTTATCTAGTTGTGCGTGGAACATGTCGTAGCTGTCATATCAAGCGATTTTGGTGTGTAGTCTTCAAGATGAATCTTGAAATTTTGATTTTTATGGACTAATAATGGACTTTGCTATTTTGAGATTGTTAAACTATATAAAAAAGTTTGTATGAGGGATTTCAAATTTATTATCATAGTTTTAAAATATGTAGTGCTAATTTAGTTTTTTTTTTTAAATAATCCATATACTTTTATAAACACTTAATATAGACTACTGAGAACTAATGATCACACATGACAAAAAAAAGAACAACGTTCAAAGTCACACAGAAAATAGTTAATATATGAGCTTTTCATTATGATTTTATATTTTTATATGGACTAAGAATGCGACTTTGCTATTTTTATGGACTAAGAATGCGACTTTGCTATTTGAAATTGTTAAACTATATAAAAAAGTTTGTATGAGGTTGTTTTAAATATGTAGTGCTAATTATTTATTTTTAAATAATTCATATACTTTTATAAACACTTAATATAGAGTACTAAGAACTAATGAGCACACATGAAAAAAAAGAACAACGGTCAATGTCACACAGAAAATAGTTAATATATAAGCTTTTCATTATGATTTTATATTTTATATGTAATAAATAAATATTCTTGGTAGACAATTTAACATTAATTTAAAGTCATTTTCTGTATAATTTTATTTTGGCGCCAATTTACTACAATAAACGTATGAATCCCTATAAACAAATCTTTTGGGACTTCACTGAAAATTACCACTCCCAAAAATTCCTGACGAAAACTTTTTTGTTGGATTTATTTCGTCGGAACAAAATTGTTGAAAATTCCTTGATATGCCTGAAGAATTTTTAATAAATTCTGGCACACAATATTATAACACAATTCTGAAGAAAGTACCATAAGAAATAATTATAGGAAATTTATCGGTAAATATTTTAGATAAAATAAATATTTGTTGGTACTTTTGATCGATGAAGTAATATTAACCAATGAAACTTTTCTCGTCAGGATTACTCCCGGCGAATTTATTTTTTTCAGAAATAATATAAAATTTCTTTAAAATTTTTAGTAATATCATTAAAATTTAATATATAATTTAATTAATTCAATTAATTAAAATATTAAAATTTAAATCTAAAAGTAAAAGCTTAGTTAACAAAGTCAAATACTACATAGTTCTATAAAATAAAAACCAACATTTAAAAGTTTAAACATCTAGAAAAAAAAACTAAAAATCATGGGATTAAGTTGCTTCATCTTGTTCATCATGATCTAATTAATTCTTTAGGTTTCTGCCATTTGAGCATGATTTGTCATCATTTGAGCCTGGTTTTTCTACCATTTGATCAAGGATTGTAGCATTATGGGTCTCCAAAGCTGCTATGTGCTCATCTTGTACCTCAACTGCTCTACAATCTTGGATTAGTATAGGGAGCTTGTATAGAAGAAGCAAAGCCGGAAGCACAGCTAACCCGATCAGACAACCTTTTTTTGGAAAACGGCCTGAAAAGAAAAATAAATAAATTAAAATGTTTGTGGAATAATAAATTAAAATTAATTACTGTTATGAACAAACGTGAACTAACTTGAAGAAATCAAAAAACTTAAGAGCAAAACGAATTGAGGAATATGCACATTTAAGATTTGTATATTTATTACGTGAATAATAGATTTCCAGTATTATGTAAATGAATAAATTTACAATTTCTTAGACATGTATTTATAACAGCCTCAATATATGTTTTCTTTTTTTTTCCTTAGAAAAACATCTTATCCTAGAAAAATCTATTTTCCTAATCCTACATACGACCAAAAAATGCTGGCTTTTTAATAGTACACAGATATTTAGACACTTAATAAAAACTTATCCCAAAGCATGAGATTGTTCATTTGCTCACATATCAAACTATTGGAATCTGAAGAACCATCTTCAAACAAAGGCTGGAAGCAATGACTTTTTTTTCAACTGAGTTTTCACTAGTAGATGAGCTTACTAAAACGGGATACTGAATTTTTCTCATCTTCTTGTTGGTGTATGCTCCTTTCATGAGAACAAGATCATCGATGGTTGACTATCGTTTTCCAGTGTCTAAAATAACAAAGATTAATTAATGAAATAAAACCAGTTTAAGTTAAAATACTTAATTACTTACGAGTTAATCTTCAAGAGAAATCATACTAGTGGTACTCAATATATGGACATAAACACCTTTTCCGCAATGTTTGCTGCAACGGTCTTGGAGTTCATCTGTTACAAAATTTTGATCTCTGGTTTAGCCAATACACCTGCAAGTTGGCCCATACCTTGTCTGTAATCATTTTTTGGCATCGTGTTCTCAACCCACTTATGCTTCCACGGATATATATATATATATATATGCCATAGTTGCTCATGGTGTAGTGGTGGAAGGCTGCACGGACCATTTTCATCAACCCAAAATTTCAAGTGAACTATTGCTTAAAAATGAAAAGCACACAATTAGTACATAATTAGAAGAAATATTTTTTAAAAGATATTAAAGAAACATAACACATATTCACGTAACCACATCTCATGTCCCATTCCGTCATGTCGTTGTAGGCTCGAGATATCCATGCTGAGCATTGAATACTCTCATCTTTAAAACACTCTTGCTAAACCCATTGTTTGACTTAATCACCTACAAAAACATAAAATATAAACAAATAAAAAGTGATAGAATGAAAAACTAACCAAGTAGTGTTTTGCATCTTATGAGAATGAAACTAAGTCAAATGCTCTCAGCATGATTGTTGAACTAACTGTCAATGAGCATGGCATCTGCACTCTTCGAGCAGCTGAAGGAGAGAATGAGAGGAAAGTAGAGTACGGAAATGGAGGAGTGCTCCCACTCGTGAATGGGAACGTTGTTCGCTCGTCACATGGTCACCATCAGACCTAGAAAAATATTTTGTCAATAATAATATATAAAGAAAAAAATTGTTTAAAATGCTTTTAAGAATTTGTAAACATTCAGTTATATAAAAAATTAAATTTTATAACTTTTAAAAAATTATATAATAAAAACGTATGTAGTAAAATAATAATATTAAATATTTTATTTATATATAAAATAAAATTTTAAACTTGAATTTTTTTAAATATATTTGTAAAACGTTCATAGTTTAAAAAAAAAACTACTTAGAAATTTTTATAAAAGTAAAAGAAATTATATAAAAATTGAAAGACATTTGTATAAATTGTAAAATTGCTAAAAATGTATAAAAAACGTTTTAAAATTTGAAAATTAACAAAATAATTAATTAAACTTAACAATATAACTTATTATCTAAATCAATATATATATATTACCATTAAAATCCTAAAACTAATGATTCTAACACGTATCTAACAAAACCAACACACATATTTATCATCCTAAACTATTAAATCTAACATATAACAAATTTAGAGAGAGAGTCAGAGAGGATTACATGGTTTTTGGGATATATGAATCGGAAGTTCATCAAATGAGAGAGAGAGGAGAGAGAGGAGAAGAAGAGGTGAGAGATGAGAGAGAGAGAGAAGAGAGAGAGAGAGAGAGAGAGAGGAGAGAGAAGAGAGAGAGAGAGAGAGAGATGAGAGGAGAGAGAGAGAGAAAAAAGAATCAATCCTCTGTAATGAAGTTACCAATAGAGCCGTTATATCGGAATCGTCAGAAATATTAATATTTGGCAATTCTTAAAAATGTAAGGTGGTTTATTTTTCCTGGAAATTACAATTACCGGCGAAATTTTACTGAATAGACTATATTTGTCAAAATATTCGTCATAATTTTTGATTAAAATAATTAGAAAAACAAGATGAGCATTAGAAGCAGAAATATACTCAACTAGTTGGTAATTAATAGGTATATTCCTCTGCATGAAATGTAACCGGTCAATAAAAAAAAACATCAATTCATATGTAAATTGTCGGTAATTTCCGATGTATTGGGGTTGGATTTTCAAAACATAACATATATAGACTGGAAATATTCATTGATAAATATATTGATGTTTTATGGGTTGATAGTCTTTCAAGATGTTTGAAAACACTTGAAAACAAAAATTCAAGATTATAAGATGAATCAAAGAAAATGGTTTGTTAAAGTATATAAGTGTTGATAAGGAAGTTTTAGAATCCTTCGATATTATATATCGACATTTTATAACATTAAAAAAATAAGCGATTGCTAACTAATATCATATTTGACACTTAATATATGATGTGGTGATCTCGTTTTAGCTTTTATTTTTGAGTATTTCATAATTGAAACCTTAAATACTCAGGAATTCATCAGTAATTACTGATGAATTTTTGAGGGAAACCCACAAATTTACATTTTCTTGGGAATCCTTGAAAAATTACCAACAAATTACCAAGGAATCTACAAAAAAAAATCCTTGGAAATTCATTGGTAATTATTCTCTTAAATTTTATTAAGAAAATCATTTTCACTCATAAAGACATGAATCTGAAACATATATATTAACTTATAAAAAACATAATGAAATGCATTACATTGGTGTTTTAAGAAAAAGAAATGCATTACATAGTCATTTGATTTTGTCATGTTTTTACTATTGCCAATCTACTTAGAGTCAAATAATAATCAGACGGACATGAATTAGAGTCTTCGTAAAACTCTCTAACCTCGGCCTCTGAGTCTAAGGTAACAACATCATCTTGTCCAAAGTTAGTTAAATCGACAACGAGTTGAACGTTTGTTGAATTTTAATTGGATTTATGTTGATGCTGGAATTTGATTTTAATGGGTGCTCTCAAACTCCATGTACTTGTCCTCTAGGATTGATTGATGTGACAGTGATCCAAGGGTTGTCTCTTTTCCTAATCCGAGGATAACGTATGTAGCAAACCTAATAAATCATTTTAGTATTATGTTATATAAATAGTAATAATATTGTTAAACATTATGAATAAATTTGCATACATGCTCAATTTGGGAAGCCAGATGGAAAAGATCATAAAATTGCACTCTCCTTCGCGAATGCACTGATGTAACACCAAATGCATCAATTTTCACCCCACATTAATTGTATTGTCGTACCAATCATAATAGAATACAATGTACCGCCAAAAACTGGATTTCCAAAATTTCTGCCAAGTTACTGATGTGTCAGGTTTTTAACTCGATTATCTAATTGTAGGTGCACAATAAAGTACGCAATAGTAATATGAGACTGAATCCACAAGGACCGATGAACACACATAGAGTATCATACAAGTTAATAACTAAAGCGATAAAAGAGATTGTTTGTTTGGCTTTCAGTTTTTAATTCAATACATCAAGAACATTCAAACAAGAGGCAATTAAAAGGAGTTTGTAAACAATTAAAACAAACGTTGGACAATAGAAATTCTCAGGGATCTCTTCATTAATGATCACACAACTAGAAGACTTGGAAACAAAGTGCATCAAAATCTCAAACTTAAATCACAATATCAAAGTTAAATTACTTTAGTATCGCTGACACCTTATCCTCAGGATCCTAAATACTAGCTTCCATTGCATCTGATATTCTAAAAACCTTTAGGTTTAGGTTTGATCAGATCACAAGGTGCGGTAATATCAACTTCCATTGTTTACAGAGACCTTGCTCATCTACTAATATTTTCGGAATTCAATTTAAGTATTTTTGGTACGATGAAAATCCTTCAATCAGAGGCTAGGTGATTTGTCAAGTCTCCGCCTTAAGAAAAGCAGGAGACAAAGATCCAAAAAAAACATATATCCTTAATCTAACAATTTATATATCAATACATCGAAAATCCCCTAATGATATCCTTAACCAACTAATAAATTACTCACTCATAATCAAACACCAACAAAACGAAATCAAAAAAGAAAACATGATACGAATTTATTGAAATAGAGAAAGGGTTAAGAAGATCTTCTCCAGATGAGTACAAGAAGAATTTCATTCCAAAAGTCTACAATAATGATCCAAATTGTTACAATCTCTCCAAAAATCACCTCATAACTCTCTCTGGCCGTCAAGACACGAAAAGGTGAAAAAATACATAATAAACTAGGGTTTCTAGGTTTTGGGGTCTTCAAAATGTGTCTACTCACAAATATGGAAAATTTCTCTTGGGTGGCAAGGATATTTCGATCCTTAATTCATGACCGGTTGATCCCTACACCAAGGATCGGTCGATCGCTTGTCGAATTGATGGCAACTGAATTTCTGGATCAGCCGATCTGTTCTCTTTTGGCAAATTTGCAATATTACGTCCTGGATCAACCGATCCTTGACACCAGTCAATCAATATGTTCATGTTTCCAACTCAATTCGATATTGTACTTTTTTTTCTTCTCCAAATTCATCTCTAAATGCATTCTTTCTCAACAAGCTAACTTGTAACTTGTAAAATACTTGAAGAACAACAAAAGACGCCAATAAGACCTAAATACTTTGAAAAACCAATCATTATTTGCCAAAATCGAGTTTAAAACTGTTAAAAACACAAACACATCAGTTACCGTAGTACACATTATCACCATATGAGGATGATACACCAACAGCATAATCTGTCCTTGATCGCATTTTCCTTTGAGTTGTGATTTCATATCCTCAAGAACAATATCTCGGATATGAGTTCTCCATATAGTTTGGTCGACACACAAATTCGTGTAACCAATCCATGAATATTTCACCTCTTTCCAAACCTTCTTTTACCTATGATAAAACAAGCATGTTATGGTTAAAAACAATGTATAAAATTGTTTTTAAAAACAAGCTTGTTTCGCATACTCAAATTATATTAAAGTCATCTTGCAAATTTCTTATGTTTGAGTTGTTCAAGCTCCTTCTGTGGCATGTATACAAGTGAAGAGCATCTCCACCATGTAAATACTATAAAAAAAATCATGAATCTTAATTTGAGAAAACTTACATACCACTTAATTAATTCCATTAGTTAAGATGCACATCGTCACCAGATGAGGACGATACACCAACAACTTAAGATGTCCTTGAACGCATTTCTCTTTGAATTGTGAATACATATCCTAGAGAATAATATCTCGGATATGACTTCTCCAAGTAGTTTGGTCCACACACAAACTAATGTAGTCAATCCATGAATATTTCACCTCTTTACAAACCTTCTTTTACCTATGAAAACAAGCATGTTATGGTTAAAAACAATGTATAAAATTGTTTTTTTAAACAAGCTTGTTTCGCATACTTAAATAATCTAAAAGTCATCCCGCAAATTTCTTTGCTTGAGTTGTTCAAGCTCCTATTGTGTGGCATGTCTAAAGTGAAGAGATATCTACCATGTAAATCATGTACAAACAATGTCATGAATCTTAATTAGAGAAAACTTAATACCACGTAATTAGTTTCTATTAGTTTAGAAACATTCTCTATATACTCTCATTCAAAGAACATATTCGAAGTTGGTTGAACAAATATGTTTGTAGATGAATGTGCCATTCCTCCATTAGTCTTCTGCTCTTTGATTTTTCATTAAGTCGTCGTAGTAAAATTTTGATTTTCAAACAGCGATAAACAACCATATTAGTTCTCGGAAATTGTCAATATTTTATACCGCAAAATTTTGTCGGTAAAACGTCGTTATATACCGACAAAAATATATGGAATTACCAACAAATTATTGATGAATGCTCAAATTTTCAATTCCTCAGTATTTTATCGGTAATTCCTCAATAATTTCCAAAAAACTTATCTTTCGTCAAGATTTCTGTAAGAAAAATGTCTTGTTTTCATGTAGTGAAATTAATCATCCAGATCTGATCTCTGCTTAATTAATTATATTAATTCCATATACTAAACAATTCGTTTTGATTTACATTTGATAGGTTAGTTCAAAAGAATCTCAACATGCTTTTTGTTTTATATTAATATTTGGCAATACTTTTACGCTGTCCCGTGAAACCTACCGGGCAGTTTAATATGGCCTCTTCACTGTCCCTCTCTGAGACCTGATTACTTGTTTTTATAGACACAAATGGGTTTGTTTTTCTTGTTTTCATTTTGATTATTTTAAAACCCCACATCTGCGACCAACTCCCTCCTCAGTCTTTATATAACAACTCTTCACTCGTACAACTTGGTATCAAACTACAAGTCAAAAATAAAATAAAAAGCTAAGGAGTAACATATGGGTGGCTCAAGTGAGACGGTGGAGAGAACGATCTTCAGCGACCGTTGGTAGATCCGACGGACTTGGAGATAAAACCTCACAAAGATGTCGGACTCGAGAGCGTTTTAACGGATAGTAGCCTTTCGTGTCGGGAGGCGCGTGTACTTAGGCGCGTGCATAGAGTTGGAAGTACTCTTCAGGTTGGCACTTCCGGCGATACTTGTCTACGTAGTCAACAGCGGAATGAATATCTCCGCTCGTATATTCTCCGGACATCTCGGCGGTCAGGAACTCGCCGCCGCGTCCCTCGGAAACAGCTGCTTTTTACTCGTCTATGGTGTCATGGTACGCTACACTGAACGGTGAATTATATTATTAAAATTAGTAACCATTACAGATATGCATCGTTTAAAAATTTGCAACCAATTTTCATACATCATAAAATCTAAAATCCTAAATTTCAGATAGAGTGAAAGTGCGAAATAAAATTACATATTACTATCAATTTACTATATACCAAAAAAAATATTAATCATGTGTTAACGTATCATACTCAAAATTAAATTGTGATCCACTAAAAATTTAATTAACAATCACCATTTAATAATATTTTAACCTACTAAATATTAGCCATGCTTTAACCATGTGGTTTAGTTTCCACTATGATTAGTTAAAAACATGATTAATATTTTTTGTATACAGTAAACTAAAAATAATCCGAATCTGTGTAATTTTTTGACTAAAATTCTATGTATTTGATTTCGAAATTTATCACACACAGATATATATATTATATATATAATATATATATATATATATATATATATATATATATATATTATTAGGAGTTAACTTTTACTTCATTGTAAACAAAAGAATATAGGGTGATTGTTTAACTCTATGTGTACCTCGTCCTATATGATTTCCAATTCAGAAGTAACTAGTCATCCCGAAGTTATTACTACAGTACCACTACATTTCTGTTTTTTTTTGGACAAACCTACAGTACACTACTATTAGCTATCACTTTTTGTAATAGAGTTGTACGAAAGTCGGTAGAAGCAAACAATTAGTGGCTAGATATTAAAAAACTTATCTAGGTTAATATATACTCTTTGACCGGGATGAATATTATATATATAACATTGTTATGTATTGTTATTTTACGTTATTTTACATTTTAAGAAACAATAAAATAATAAAAATATATTGAATATTATAGTTAAATTTCAATAATACTGAACATATATTATAATATTCATTAAATGAAGCTTAACCTACTTATATAGTTTTATAATCATTTGTATCATTTAACAAAAATTATATCAACTCATAATAAAAAATTAGTATGAGACTTTTAATAATTTTAGTAATTTCAAAAAATTCAGTTCAAATTTTTCAAATAAAATATTAAATTATAATAACTTGTGTAATGCAAAATGTAAAATTTAATATATATTGTATTTATATTGTATATAGTTTAGTTAGACAATATGAATATATATATAATATATATATATATATATATATATATATATATTAATTGGATATTTATTAAATGAACTTTCTACTATATGATCTTTTGATCTCATTCTTTATCTATTATAAGACATTAATTAAACATTCGATCTCGACAAAATTCAAATTATAATAGATGAAAAATGTAAATTTTTATATATGTTAATATGAAGTTTTAATATTTATTTTAGATAATATGATTCATTAAACAAAACAGGACATAAAATACATAAATTGCTTAATAAATTTTATTATTCAAAATTATCAATTATTAATTATAATATATATATATATATATATATTTTAATTCACATTAGAAGATTTAATAAATCATTTCAGAAAATACTATACATTAATAACTGATTCTGTATTATTTTTAATAAAATATAGTATATGTAATATGTATCAACTATTTTTGAAGATTCTAGCAATAATTTTAGTGATATATATGTTGTGATGCTTTTCCAAAAGGAATAATAAATATAAGAGATACAAGTTATACATTGTTTTTTATATGAGTTGTGTTTTTTCCTTAAACATTGCATATATATGTGTGCAGTCAACGGACACAAATGTTTTTGTTGAATAATTTAGATAAAAAAATTGCCACGTTTGGTCCTGTTTACACTAAACAAATTATTACTGAACACTAGACAGTTTGTGTACCTAACTACAATAATGGTTTTCTCTTTCTTATGCGATGCCTACGAAGTTAGTTGTGACTTGTTGATCTTAATTCTATATTTTGTAACAACTTTATGATAAAATATTTTTCTCACTGAAAACAAGTTTAGAAATTCTTATTGATTAAGATTATATAATTCAAATATCATGTTTCTAAAAGTATATAAATTTAGCTTATATAAATATGTATTTTACATGAGATAGATTTTTAAACATTTTTTTTTTAATTTATATTTTTCATAAAATTATTGATAAATAATAAATTTATTTTGATAAAATACACTTCCAATGTAATTTTAAAAAAATTTTAAAATAATTATAAAATTTTACTGAAAATATTTATGCTTGTACACATATTAGATGGTCTAATATAATTTTTAAGGGTTTAATGAGCAAATTTATTGAATTTAAATTTAATAAATCTAAGTTTTTTCAGTTTAAATGAGTGAGTTCCTTAAATGGGAGATTTTTTTTGGGAGTCTAATTTTTTTTTATTTTAATTTGAAGTTTAGAATTCTATATGTAACAATATATCGTTGTAATTCTTCTAGATGGTTACATACTGATATAATAAAAATTTTAAAAAGTATATTTTTGTGGTTTTGTTTAAATTATTGCGATCATTTTAAATAATTGTAACAAACACGGGACTTTTTAATTAACTAATCAAATATAATTTAAAATTATTTGAAAACTCAAATATAATTTAAATAATTTATTTTTAAAATAATAAGCCAAATAATGGTTACGCATTGATACAATAAAATATAAAATATGGTTTATATTATTTACAACAATAGGTTATTTATAAAAAACAGATTTTCATACTAAAAAGTCTCCTCTTTTGAAACTGAGTCATTGCAAATATATTCAACTATGCAAAATAAAATTTAATTTCATTGTTTGTATTTACCATTATCTAAAATATTTTATATTGTATTACTTAAAAGTATTTTTACATCTCAAATTTAAAATTAAAAGGAAATTTCATTGATTTGATACTTATCATTATATAACATAAAAATAATTAAATCTGTATTTAATATTAAATATATTTTTTATCAATTTCATAATTTATTATCTAAAAAATTAGTTGTCCAAAAATTATTTTATATCATATTTTTGAAAATAAAAAAGAAATATATTCCTAAATATATATAATATTTTGTATTATAATTTATGAATATATGAGTGTTATCAAGTTTATTTTATACATGGGTGATTGCAAGTTTATTTATGTAATGAAAAGTGTTTAGGGTGTGATGAAAATTTATAATATATAATTTTTTTTAATTCATTATTTAAATATTTTGAACGCATAAATATATGAATTAATTATTCTAATGATATTATCGAACTATAATGCAATAAAAATTATTATGTCCGCTTCCGTGAGCAAAACACTTGGTTTGAAAAGAAATTATTAAAATCAGAAATGAGCTGTGTTTACGGTTTTTCCTGAGTGAGATAATTTATGGTTTTATATTTTTTATGGATTTTTGGGATAATTTTTTGTTTTTTTTGGTTTTTTTATATATAATCATTTAAAGTTTTTTTTGGTTTCTTTTACTTGGATTTCAGTTTAGGCATGGGGAGTGCAGTGGAGACACTATGTGGACAAGCATATGGAGCCCAACGATACGATATGCTTGGGATATATCTCCAAAGAGCAACAATTGTCCTCGCTTTAGTGGGTTTGCCTATGACAGTTACTATACACCTTCTTCATACCCGATTCCTACTCTTCTTAGGCGAACCTAAAACAGTGTCATACAAGGCTTCTTTATACATCGCCGGGACTCCTCCCTCAAATCTTCGCCTACGCCGTCAACTTCACGGCCCAAGAAGTTTCTCCAGGCCCAAAAGCTGTGGTTGACTCCCAGCGCGTACATCTCAGGCGCCGCCTTCTCCTCCAAATCTTGCTGACGTGGATCATCGTTAACGTGATGGCGCATGGTCTTATGGAACGCTTGTGTTCTTTACAGTCTCCTGGTGGGCCATGGTTGTGGCCCGACTTTGTATATAACGTGTAATGAAAGGTTTAAACACCACGTGGACTGGTCTTAGCTCGAGATCATTCCAGTCTTTGGAGTTTCTTTAAACTTTCAGCTTGGTTCTGCTGTTATGGTCTGTCTGGAAATGTGGTACTCACAGGATTCTTGTTCTTTCTCGCTGGGTCTCAAAAGGATCCTGCTCTATCTCTAGATTCCTCTCCATCTGGTAAGTGCATGATCTTGTGTGTAACATGATTGAGGCAGACTCTTCACATACAATAATATGACTTATATATGTATCTTATAATTATAACCTATAACTTATATCTAAATATTCCTGTTCTTTTTTTTTGTTTGTAGTATGGCAGTTTCAGCATTGTCCTTCATGGTCTCTTGTCGGCTTCAATGCGGCTGCAAGGTTACTATATTCCTTCATTATATTTAAACCATTTGTTGAATCAACATAAACTAAAGAAACATAATATTTTTGACATACATATACGAACAAGTAATGAACTCGGAAGCAGGGAATCCAAGATCAGCTTTGTTCTCTGCATTGACGGGCTACTTTTGTTTCCTTCGTGATCTCCGTAGGGGAGGCCTCGTCTGATGGCGTCACGGTGATTACATCAGCTACATCTTCACGCGGAACGCTGACGTGGCTAAGGCCGTCTCTGACTCTGCCCTTATCTAGCCGTCACATCATTCTCAACCGGAATCCAACCGTTCTTGTCCGGTATCTGACTTTAAAAACCGGAGAGAACCTATTTAAACTTAACCGAAACCGCGGGGTAATAAATATCGGTTTGGTATTTGTTGCAGGAGTGGCAGTAGGTTGTGGATGGCAGACATTCGTAGCAATATGGAATGTTTGGTTGTTTACTATGTTGTTGGTATTCCTATTGGTTTGTTCTCGGTCACTTTCAGTTTACAAGCAAGGTTCGTTTTAATTTTTGTTTCCTGTATAATAATATATGCTTTTATATCTGTCTCTTCTATATAAATTAAAATGTGAATCTGATGATAGGGATATGGACGATTGATTGGAGGTACCCTCATGCAAACTCTCATCTTACTTATGTCACGTATCGAACAGATTGGGATAAGAGGTAAGTGTTACATGATATCAAGTCATGTCATGTTGATTTAAATTGTATATTATAAGTAAATTTGGTTTTAACGTATGTAAAATGTTATAAAGATTTTTATTATTATAAAATTTTAGGTGGAAAAGCGAAGAAACGATTGCGTATGTGGGACGACAAGAAAGATTCTGTCCAAAACTAGTAAGGGATTTAGATAAATAATATATCGAAGTAGCTAACATTATATTTGATAGTTTAGCAAAAAAACATTATATTGATAATGTGATAAATATACTACAAAATGCAGGTTATAATAAGTCCGAGGAGAGGAAGACAAAAAAAAGAATAACAAGTGTTTGGTCTGTGAGTAGTTTTGATGAAAAGAAGATCCTTCTTTTTAGAAGTTTTAAAATAGAATACAACTATTCACAAGTCTTTGGAAAAACATTGTTGGCTAATTTGATGGATGGTTTTCCTCAATCTGTTACAATTTGTATTCAAATTATCTATTAGTATTTGATACCATTCCGAAGCATTTATTCGGGAATTAATACTAGACCATCTATGATAGAAGTGTTTGATAAGAGATTCAACAACTGAATGACTATAATTAACCTGTTGAATCATAAATGTTGATGATGTATATTATTTGGTATTGAAATATTTAACATGTTGATAAGGATGAAGTGGTAACCACTACCACATGTCACATTTGAAGAATATTTAACATTTTATATCATCCTAGTTATTTAAAATCAATTATCTAATCAAAAATTAAATATATTTAATTTTATTTTTTATAAGAAAATATATTATATTCTATTCTCTATAAATAAAGATTAGTTTTGTTCATTTTGAACATGGAAAATAATTATTAATTAGGAAATAGGTGTTAAAATTTATTAAACAAAACTATTATACTTGGTAAAAATAATGTGTTTTGAATTATTAGGTGGAAGAAATAAAGATGGAATAAGGTTGTTTTGGGCAAACTAAACAAAAATAAATACATTACTCCAATTATTGAATAAATGTCACTTTACTTCATTATGAAGTGAAAAATAAAATTTGATTAAAATATTTATTACTCTAAATTTTAGAATAAAAATGAAATAAAGTTGGAAATTGGTCTAATTCCTACTCAACCAAAACTAAATTTAGACGATGGGAGGGAATTAAAACGATTCGTAAAACAATAAAACATCACCAACTTTATTATCCAGAGGAAAGGTTCAATGTTCTCAATTACAGGCTTAGGGGCATCTTAACTCAGGAAACCCACTTAGAATTTCTATTTATTTTTTGCTGACTAAAAAAAAAATTAAAAATGTATCAATATAAAAATAATAATCATGCTTATTCCACTATTTTCGCTTCACACAACCATTGTCCTTTCCCACGACTTAAACTAGTTTCTAAGGGCATTTTTATCCAAGACTCTTAAAGGGGAGGGTGTTTGCACTGTTTGGGGTCCGCGAACAGTGCAGAATCATCTCTAAAAATTCCTAATTAAAACCCGTTTTTGATGGTTTCTTGCACTGTTCACGGACCCCACTGACACGTGGTGTCCCGCGATTAGTTCATTTTTTATTATTATTATTTTTAAAAAAAATAATAATAATAATAATAAGAACCATGTTTGAGAGTTTTTGTGATAATGATGTCCTAAGATCACTTCCAAGGTTGGAACTTTGAGATTTTTTTTTTCTCTTTTGATTTTTTTTTTAAAAAAAAATTAAAAGATGAATCAATCGCGGGCCGTCACGTGTCAGTGGGCCAACGAACAGTTCAAGAACCTACTTCTTAATTCAGATAAAAAATAATAATAATTAATAATAAGAACTCCGTTTGAGGGGTTTTGTGATAATGAAGCCTAAGAGCCCTCCAATGGTTGGAACCCCCTTGGGGTTTATTTTTTTTTTTTTTGATTTTTTTTAAAAAATAATTAAAAAAGATGAACCAATCGCGGGCCGCCACGTGTAAGTGGATGTCCGCGAACAGTTCAAGAACCTATTTCTTAATTTAGACTTTTTAGAACTAGTTTTAACAAAATTAGTGGGCCCACCCCCTTTTAGAACCCCTAAATAACCTCCATTGGAGGTGGTTCTAAGAGCATGATTAATGAGTATCTTAAGAGGGGTTCTTACACTGTTCGCGGACCCCCACATGCACTGTTCGCGGGCTCCACTGACATGTGGGCCCATGAACAGTGTAAGAACCGCTTCTTAAACTCCTAAATAAAAACTGTTTTTGGAGGTTTCTTACACTGTTTGCAGACGCCCCACTACCACGTGGCGGCCCGTAATTGATTCGTTTTTATTTATTTTTAAATCAGAAAAAAGAAACCACAAGTGGGGTTCCAGGGCTAAAGATGGCTAATATGTCTCAAACTAAGTCCTAAAAATAATAACCACCTTAGAGCATCCACATTAGTGACCTCCCCCTTCACGATTTCCAATGTGAATTTTATAACTTTTTATTTATTTTTCTGTTTGATTATATTTTTTTTAAAAAAAAATTAATTAACCAACCAATCGCGGGACGCCACGTGTCGTGGAGTCCGCGAAACAGTGTTGAACCCGTCTCTTACCAGTGAACTTTTCTTAACCGGGTTCAACACTGTTTCAATATTATATATAATTTTTTTAAAAAACGTGGTGAACCCCTCCCTTGAACCTCCAATGCAGATGCTCTTAGTAATTTACAATAACAAAATAAAAGAATGAATACGTCAAATGTACTTATGTCTTGACCAATATAAGTATATAACAAAGATCACTAGAGTGCCATCTCTTGATTAGCACAACATATATATATAATTTTAAAAAAATTCCTACTATATTATGGTCTAGTCAATGATGGCTTAATGATCTACTCAACATATTTACTTTTTGGTAGATAAGTTGGCTACAACTGATTTGCCATTGCCTACAACTGATTTGCCATGATTGTATAGTAGTCTAAACTGTGCAAGAGACTGTAGAATTGGTTGGACTCCAGCTTAAGAAACATGGTTAAAAACTTTATGAGTGACCGAGAAAAATTATATGTCCGATAGTTGGAACACCAGAAAACTGATTTTATCAGTACTTAGATGGATAATTGGATATACTGGATATTGATTATAATATTGAGTGATTGGATCTTTATGGACCATTATAAAGTTTATGACTCATATTCATAGGTTAAACTACTAAACCATGTCATAATATATGAAAAAAATTCCTTATATTTGATTGATATAGTTACTATTCATAGGATAACTATAAATAATTCACACGGTTCATATAATTACTACTCCTAAGAAAAGTGAGAATACATATCGTCACTTATTAGTTTTGTTCAATTTATTTTATGAAATGATTAGAAATAAATATACATCAAACATGAATAGTGAATGGAGGAGGAAGATGGGAGACGTTACGAGAAGAGAAACATAAGAAATAACGTCTAAGAATTTAAGGAAACGTGGCATAAGATCACCATGTTGTGCCGTCTACCACAATCTCTTCTTTAGCTTCCTCAACTTCTTTCTAATCTTCAATCCTATTCCCACCACTCTAAACGAAGACGTTCTGATCAAAACAGTTCTCTTCTGTTGCTGTCTTAATGTCTCTGTGTGGCTCGTTGGAGAATCTTTTTGGATCAGAAACTGAGCTCTCCTTGTGGATCATCTTCATTTGATCTTCTTTCCCTATCTTTGCTTACTCGTCTGGAATCTTCATCACATTATTTTGGTTTGGAGCTAAAGTTTTTTTTGGTCTTCTATTGGACTAAGTTAAAGAGTTAATATCATGATATATAAATTGGATTTTATATCGTTTGACTATTACATGTGAGCTATCCAGCTTTTCGAGTTGGTTCACGCATATCTAGTATACAAGCTACATGCTTATATATAACCAGTACTGATACGTAAATTTCGAAGGAAATTAAAACTAGAAGTTTCATATATCAATTAAAATATTTAACAATTCAGATATTAAAAATATTCCATTCTGTTTGAAGTATATTATTGTGTTGTTATCAGAACCGGTATATATTGAAAAATAAGTTTCGGTTATGCTTTGGTTCAGGTTCAATATACATTTGTGAAGGTATATATGGCTTATTCACGATCTTACGTCGTCTGTATTTTTCTCTGTGTATGAAATTTTTTGTTGTTGAGAGCTTGTTTATTCAGAATCGGAGAGTGGATCCTGACACGTTTCTATCACGTGCCAAAACAGCGAGAGACTGTAAGAAATTATAGATATGCATATAATGCATTACGAGACGGTTAATAGATTATTCACTTCGCTATTGTTGTATTTTGCTCAATTTGTTGTATGCTCAGTATATTATTATGTCAAAGAGTCACCGTTCATTAAAGACTCACTACATATGCCTTTGATAAAGCGTCGTGAAGAATCTTCATTTATGTCTTATTCTTAAAAGTAGTTTTTTTTTTGTGTTGGTCGAATCGTTACAACCCGTACTGATGTCAGTTTCTAATGTAGGATTTTGATATTATCGTTTTCGATTTTGTTTCTAATAGGTTTTTAAAAACCTGTGAAGAAAAAGTTTATTTTCTTATATGAATTTCTAGATATAAAAATTAGTGAATAAGCATATTATATAGAAATGAAATGAAAGGGATATATCGTGTCACTTGAAAAGAAAAACTTTAGTTAAATTATGTAATATTTTCATTTTAAAACTAAATTAAAGCAACTAAAATGCTGCGTAGATAATGTGACAATCCAAATTTAAATGATATCTATTCAACTTTTTTTGAGTAAACGATAATTAGTTATTTTTAAAAAAATATATGTTTTTTCTAAAATCTATCATTATTTTTAATTAGCGATAAATTAGTGATATTTCCAGAATAAATAAAAATACGATTTTAGTATAAACTAAATGATTTATAGTGCTATATTAATTAGAAAATTTTAATTTATATCTTGGTCAATTTTATACCTAAAATATAAACTTGTTATATTTTTATCTTTTCAATAATTACAGATTCTAACTTAAATATTTATAAAATATGAAATTTCTATTTTAATGGTAAAATATAAAATCTAAACTAAGAGAAACAAAAAAATGAAAAGCCAAATTAATTTGTTTTGTAGTCAATTTTCCAACTAAAATTCAAACTTTTTGAATGAAAAGGATATTTTATAGAATTATAAAATCATCATCCCAATAACACTATATTTTAGTGAGAAAAAGAAAATTTATAAACCAATAACACTAAATTCTTTAAATGTCATTATAAATATAAGTTCTACTAACACTCTTAAATAAACAAAATATAAAAGTACAAAAGGGCCCGATAAAAGCCCACACTAGGTTGCTTATAAATCGGAAGGAAGGTGCGAAACCAAACGCCACAGAAAACCGCAAGAGAGCAAAACTTAAAAGAGAAGATAGCAAAGGGAGGGGTAGCCGAAGAAGAATATCAAACACACTCAAATGCTGGCATTTTTCATCTTATTTGAGAAAACATATAATTCTCTAACCTTTCGAACCACTATTTTGTTTGGTTCATATCGCTTGTCGAGAGGTAATCATAAACACTAATCGGTTTCTCTCTGTATTTTCGTGTGGGATCTATTTACCTTTGATTTATAGTTTCTCCATAATCAACGTTTTGAATTATAGATTCGGATTTATCATTCACTATTTATTTGGAAATAATATTCTGATATATATTTTTCTGGTCTAATAAACAACATATCATTCAGAGTTTATATAGAGTTGATATTCTGAGATATTAATTTTAAAACCTTGATACTCTGAGTTGAAAGAGTTCATGGTTCTTCTCTTGATTCTTAGGGTTTCTACTATGTTCTCATTTGGTATAGAACGTGTTCCATAATTCCGTAGAAATTACATCTAAAAATTAGATTGAATTAAAGTTAAAAAAAAATTAGATTGAATCTGTATGAAGAAACCCTAGAATGCTATGTAGATTTATTTATTTTTGTTCAAAGTTATGTAGATTTATTTTTGGTAAATATATAATGTAGATTTGCTTTTTAGTATCTCATGTGCTTGTATTTGTTGTTCTCTATAGAATGAATCCGTTTAACCTAGCCTCCACAAGTGCACCTCCTCCTGTTGCTAATAATCTCTCGGCCAAACGAAAGAAGGCCGTCCACGTAAAGATGCATCCATGACCCAACAAGAAAGTTTCACTCCAAATCAGGACGATAATCTGGTTGGTAAGACGTTTCAGGTGTGGTCGAAGGATCTTTCGAGGCGGGGTTCATCATCAATGTCAAGGTGAAAGACAGTGACACGAGACTGAGAGGTCTTGTGTTCGCAAAGGGGAAGTCGTTCCGGTTACACCAGAAAACGACGTGGCTCCTCATGTGAAAATGATCGTACGAGAAGGAATCAGGAACCAGACTGATGATCGTGATCAATCTTTTCCTCCTAGTGACCAGACAATGAAAGATGCTGTCACTGACTTTGAGATGTCTGAATGTGCTCGAGCTTTGATTCTACTGCCACATGGAATAAATGGAGAAGACCCCAATGAAGTAATGGAAGAAAGAGAAGCTGATACTCGTTTGGTGGAGTTTGTTCAAACTCCAGAGACGACCAAAGTGACTGATCAACAGAATCTTGTCTTCGCACGGAAAGAGACCAATGAACATCATAAATCTCGAGGGAGGCTCGTGGGTTTGATCTGATGGCAGCGGAGGAACCGGTTCATCCGGTAGAGGAAGTACCGCAGGAGCTTCAGCTAGAACTTGGGAACAAGACAATATTGAGAGGAGACAACAGCGATAATGGCACTGCAATGGAGATAGAGCCTGATAGCTTTGCGTCTAGGAACGGCTTTATAGCGTACTCGTTTAAAGGAAAAGAAAGGTCGACTGTTAGTTCAGTTGTTTTATAATTATAGACTCTCCAATATATTTATGCTCTCTTTTGTTTCAGTTCTTTGTATTATCAGACTTGTAAAACTATTTCTTCTTCTGGTTATAAAGACTTGTTTCTTATAAGTTCTAACGTTTGTCCCACAAACCATTTGTAAGAAGTACTCTTTACTTTTGTAGGTGAGTCATGGCCGTTTTAACCGTCAAATTATCCTTTGCCTTCTTCCGAGAATTCAATTTTATCTAAATAGAGCTACACACAAAAAAAAAATTGATGAAGCATAAGATAAAAATATTTGATGGGAGTACGTAAACTAAATACATGGCTGGTTTATAGGCAAGTGACCGCTTAGAACATCATGATTTAAAAGGGAAAATTGGAAAAATACTTTTAGATGAGATTGTATTTGAAAATTACATTATCTTTTTATTTTTTTGAAAATTACACTTATCCATATGTGAAATGACTAATTGCCTAAGTTTAATGGTTATAGTATCCAATATTTTGTTTGATATTTTAATTTTAAAATATAAAATACGTGTTTTAAAAAACAATCAAAACCAAATTACCAACAATACTTTGTGGAGCATTTCCTTATTGAATATAAACTGTTAAAAAAATAAAAAACCGTCGATATATAACTTTACCAAAACAATTAAACGATCCTATTCTAAACTGGGATTTTTTTTTTGTTTTCTTTGATATACGAAATACACATATTTATAGACACACATGAAACGATCCAAACAAATTGCTATTCTTTTATAAACAAAATAAAACAACGATCCAGTCAAAAGAATTTGGAATCAAAGGGTGTGTTAATATATTTCTCTTACCTTTATACATTTTTACTGAAAATATATGCCAGAAAAGAGGAATTTTCTGGCATAGAGTACCCAACACAGAGGAACTATTGTAGATTATTTGAATGTAGCTTTTCCCTTCGTAAAATGTTTGAATTATCAGTATTTATGATGTGAAAAGGATGAGCACCTAAAAACAAGAGATTTAATCTATCTTTTTATGCTGCAAAAACACCGATTGGCAACAACTTTAATAAGAAATAACAACAAATATCACATAAAATCCTTAAAAATAATAATCATGGAAAATAATCGAGATTTTTTAATTTAAAATAACTAAAATTTGAAGTTAATTACTATAATTTGTAATTTAGTATCAAATTAGGATAAAACTATCTTATTACATACAAGAAAGTGTAGTTTTCAAAAAGAAAAAAACATATGTATTTTCAAATCTAAATCATGAATAAGGTATTTTTCAAAATTATCCCTTTTAAAAATGGCCCTAATTTGTTTTTTACATAAATAACAAAGACAAAAATTTTAAGCGAACTTCAAACATCTGAGAAAAAATAAAAATGTTGGCACTGACTAAACACAAAGATTTTGAAGAAATGAAGGTATAATGTTCTAGACCTATAACCATATCATTTTAAAACAAAGTTTGCATACAAAGGAGATGATCAAAAATCTATTCTATTAAAATAGAAGTAGTGATTTATTTCATGTGTGAGTTTTTTTTGATCATTACTAAAAAATTTAACTAAATATATTTCATTAAGCTAATAATAAAATATTTACAACTACTTAATCATAATATTTGTTGATATTTTTATTATAAATATAAATATATATTAAGAAAATCTAACAAATCTGTAAAATGATTTAGCAAGATCTTATAATTAAAAAATTATGTAAATATATTTAATATAAGTTATATATAAAATAATTTCCAATTATGATTTTTCATGCATATGTTAATTTATTTAATAATTAAATACAAATCTAATAAGATAAATATATAATAAAAAAACTGAAACAATTGATAATTATATGTAATTATAAAATTATTGTGTTTATAATATTTATATAAGAATTTAAATATATGACTAACATCACTAATGATGTAAAATAATAAATATATATATATATATATAAATGAAAACAAAATATGCACGGTTGCACGGATCAAAATCTAATATATATTAAAAAAGACTTTTATTCTAATGACAAATTTTTTTAGTGGCTAAAACCCATGTATCACAAGTTTAAACCTAGTTTTCAAAAGACGCACATACCTACTGATCTATAACTTCCTATTCATTTAAAAAAACATTTGGTAAACCACTAAACCTCACAGCAATTGCGTGTAAATTAATCAGTTAAATGAGGTGATTAACACTAAGATGGGTCCTGCAGTTTCTTTCTTCTGTTCCCGTCCCATCTTTGAAAATTATATATATTTAATAAAGATATATTCTAAAATATCTAATCTGTTTGCAACTTGCGAGGTCGAACCAAATGACTGGCTAGAAATATTTGAATGCAAAATAATTATTTTTATTATTATTGAAATTAATAACTAAAATATTTCAAATTAAGTGTCGTCTTAGCATAAAATTTTCGTTAAAAAATAAAATATTATTTTATAATTTTAATGTATTTTTTCTATTAATTTGTTTACCCCTAAACTAAATTAAAATAAATAATAATTGTTATATAATTCTAGTGATTAATTAAAAGTAAATTTGAACATTTAACAAATTTTTAATTTGTGTGCAAACTCTAGAAAGACAACTAATTTGAAATGGAGAAAATGTTAAAAAGAAAAGAAAATAATTTTTTAATAAACCATGGTATTAGTTAGTGGTCAGTGACTCTAATACTTTTATTATCCAATCAAATACGCCCCATAAAAGCATCGTAGTAGAAGCATTTTAGCAAGTTGGAGTATTTTTTTTCAAGAATATATTTAAAAAAAAACTCACACTTCAGTTCAGTCGACAAACTATTGCTTTTTCTCTTTCTAATAGTGTCGTTTTCAGTGTTTTTTGAACATAATATCGTTTTCAGTGTTTTTTATTTGTTTGGTTTCATTAATGATCGACTTTTCAAGGTGGCCAACAAATTGCTCAACTAGTCAAGTGGTGGCATCTAATTAGTATAAATAGGAACCATAACTCAAAACTAACCAACCCACAAGAAAAGTAAATGGATTCTCAGACGATTCAACCGACACCTTGGGAATGTGTTCAATCACTCTAAGCGGCAACCAAACTCCTCAAGAGAATCGTATCCGTTGGTCTCAGTCTCCAGATTCTCACACTTTCTCTGTTGATCTTCCTGGTAATAACCACCTCATGTCTTAAGTATAAGTCATTACAAACTTTACTGATATATGTCATTTTGCACATGTGTTGTGTTGTGTTTTTCTTTTTTCTTAATCAGGTTTAAGGAAGGAACATATAAAAATGGAGATTGAAGATTCGATATACTTGGTCATACGAACGGTGATATCGCCGGTGAGGAGTTTTAAGAGGAAATTCCGGTTACCGGAGTCAATAGATATGATCGGAATATCAGCTGGTTATGAAGACAATGTGTTGACTGTGATTGTACCAAAGATGGTTCTACGAAGGAGAAGTTTCTTCATTGATCTTTCTGATGTTACCGAAAGTCTTGACGTTCTTGCAAGAGCTGCTTAAATCAAGCTTTGTTCACTGCTACCTAGCCGTTATTTGTAGTTTCATATGTTAATGCAAATCCTAAGTTTTTCTTATATGTTACATGTAATAAAAAAACATATATTTTTTAATGTTATTAGTTGGTTTACTATTTCACTGTATGTATTTATGTGATGACACACTCTCATTTACATTTAGTGAAGCTTTTCTAATTAGATCTAAACAAGTTTGTTAGAACTGAAAACATGATAGTGGTTCGATTTCCTCAGTATTGGGTTATTGGTCATGATAGTTTTTCTAATTAGATCTAAACAAGCAAACGTAGAATTGCTTTTGAAACATTTGAGGCCTAATATCATGTTGGTGAACACTCAAACAGCATAACAATTGGCAAAGCTTGTTTTATGAAGATAGTCAAGGAAAAGAATGTGACCAAATCCAACGTCCATTTCAGGCTTACTTAACAGTGAACACAAAGTGATTGACTGCTTGACGCATATTGTGAGCTATATCAAAACAAGTGCTAGAACCGGTACTTGACATAGAGGAATTAAACATTGTTATTGGACATCCAAATTTTTAAGAGTTAGTATAGATAAACTATAAACTATAAACTATATGGTCCCCAAATTATTAAAAATTATATATTTTTAATTAAATTATCTATAGCCCTTAAAATTTTAGGACCTACCATAAGCACTACCCATCTAAAACACACAAAAAGGTCATGATCATCTTGGAGATTGGAGAGTTACTATAATAAGCAAAATCAACAAAAGAGTGTAAATACCTCATTTGAGTCACAACAATAGGTAAAGTTTCTCATAAGATGTAGATGGTGTGATTAGAGATGGCAATAAAGAAACTTGCCCGTGGACCCGACCCATTAAAATTTGCCGGGGGGGGGGGGGGGGGGCATGGGGAGGGGGGGATTGGGCACTAAAATCCATGTCCAATTTTTAGTGGGCCTTGTGGGATGAGCTTGTGCGGAATTGGGCCAGAAGCGGGACGCGCATGATCCGCACAGACTTCACCACTTTGATTCTTTGAGCTCTTACCGACAAAAGAAACTGAGAGAAATAACAACTACAAAAGCGATCTCTTCCGACTTCTTTTCTTCTTCGATCCGTCAACTTCGATTCGTCACAAATTCTCCATGCATGTTCTTCATCTCCTCGTTTAATCAAAGAAGTGTCTCTTCTCGGTTTCATCTTCTTTAGTTCCTTTTGAGCCAGGACTCAAGAATGATGTGCCTTTTGAAGTGCTGATGAACATCGATGCACTCAAGTAATGATAAATTCGTCGACTACATTTTCTTTATCTTGTTATTGTGATTAATTTGTAAGGAAAGATAATATTGATGGGTCTAACTCGTTAATGTCCATAGCGTTGAGGGAAAAATAAATTGATGGGTCTAACTCTTTACTGTCGATTACATGCTCTTTAGGAAAAGAAGAACGAGATTTTGGTCTCTTTTTGTCTCTCATCAAGCAACTTCACATGTGGCAATCATGTAAGTTGTTATGTCTCATTTGTCTCTTAACAAAGAGCTTCACATCGAGAATATATGGTGTAGTTTAGTTTGTGTTTTGTAAAGCCAGTTCGTCTCAACACCTAAAAAAAGAATGAGAAAAGTTAGAGAAATGCGATTCAAAGGTGATCTTTACCGAATGGAGCTACGGTGATGGCGTTTTGAGATCAGACGGTGGTTCTTGCAGGTACCATGAAGCTTGAGTCCCGCAGGTCGACCAGCCAAGGACATGTGCAAGTCGCAGGTGGGGATTGGGTAACATTTCTCGGGACCGCATCCCGCGCGAGCCTGTACCGCCAAGACCCGCATCAACCTAGTACCACGGCGGGGCGGACGTAGGCGGGTCAGTACAACCCAATTGCCATTGTAATATCTAGATTTTTTCTTTTGACTAAAGGTGTGATATCTAGTTAATTTTTCATAAGGAAAGTGTACACAAGTAAAAAAGCTCTGAATTTGGAGGCAAATAAGATAAACTTAACAAAAATATATTGAACAATCAGCCAATGTCTTTTCATTATACATTGCAAAATAAATTTCAAAAATGTGAATGGAAATGTCGTGAAATTGATGAAAATTAAAAAAAAAGTAGCGTGAATTAGTGGTGTATCGTTTCATTTTCCCAAATATACAGGGGATGATTGGTTGTTGCTATAGTGGCTGCACACAACAATAATTATATCTACCGTCCTAAATCTACATCAATCATGCTTTATTAATTTGATAAGTTTACATCAACTTTCAATATTTACGTCCGTGTGTGTGTGCTGTAGAAAGCCAAATTCTCACAGCCAATTTATTGTGCTTTTCAAAATTTTAATATTCTAGAACAACAATAAAATTAAAACCTTAATCCTAGAGCAATTTTTTTAAAGCTACAGTATTACCAATCAGACCATAGTTTCATCTCATGAGGCAATTATTTTGTAACGATCCAAATCCTAGGGCCCAGCAAAGCCCATTAAACCTGCTGGAAACTGTAGGTAAGTATTATAATAGTGGTCCCTGCAGTCTTTTTTTATTCAGAAAACTTAAACGCGTTGAACCTCTGTAGAATCTGTGCCGTCAAGAAGATCTAACCCGACCAGCTCAGCCACCGTCTCCAAAGTCGAGATCGGACACCTCACCACCAGAAATCATCGAAGGTAACCTCTGAAAACCATCGTGGCCGTGTGTTATGTTGTTTCCGTTTAGAAAATCGATCATAACTTTCTAACTGTGTGGTTTTTCACGAATCCAAGGCCACCATCGTGTTCGTGACGCCGAGACGAATCTGGAGCCCGAAGATCAGCCGGAACGCCCATTCCCACGTGCCCACACGCGCCACCACTCTCCTGCGGTGGTCCGTGCGTGTGTGTCACGCACCGCCGTCCCTCGCCGCGCGTCACGCGCATAGATCCCACGCGCCGTCGTCACTCGCCGCCGTCAGCCGCGTTGTCCGTTAATTCCGGTAAGCCACCGTCGCCAGTGACTCGGCAACTCGACCGAGTCAACCCGGCGAGTCAACTCGCCGACTGGGTTACCGGCTTGGTTAAATTGATTTGGTTCGGTTTGCTAAAACGGTTGGTTATTGGAAATTGATTTTTGGTTAGGATTTAACCGGCTTGAAATTGATTTGAATTTGGTCCAATTGAAATCGAATCTAGTTAGGGATAAACCGATTGGTTCAATTCGATTTCAATTTGGTCAAGGGTTGACCGGCTTGGGTCAGAGTTGACCGGGTTGACCTTTGACCTGCGGGTTGACTTTTGACCATATCACTGGTTATCCATTTTTGACCGTTCGAAGGGCGTTCTGACTCGATTTTTTTCCCTGATTTCAGATTTGGAGTCAATTTGAGGAGCATGAGTTCTTAAATACCACTTTTTCCATATTGCTAAGGTGAGATTCTATTCCGTAAATCTCGTACTGGTGTAGAATTCCTCCTATCGTAGTTTAGATTTCTAAGCATGATCTGTCTGTTTGAATTGATTTTGTTTGAGTCATGATTAATAGTTAGTTAATTCATTGTAAACCGGTATTAGGAGTCTAGAGGGTTCAACCGTGATTGGATTGTGTGATGTTAATTGATGATATATAAATATATATATATATATAGATATTCATTAGGGACTATGTGTGGTGGGTGGGGGTTCATGGATGTCTGGGCTATCGACGCGGATGTGGTGGGCGGGGGTTCGGAGACGTTCGGACTATCGACGTAGATTGTTGTGTGGTGCGTGGTGGCAGAGACGTTTGCATCTGACGCATATTGGTTATGGGCGGGGGTACAGAGACAGACTGTACTAGCGACGCAGAGTATGTATATTCTTATGAGGAAATGCAGATGTATGGACTAACGATATGCTATCATCGCATTGCTTGTTTTGTGTGATGCTCTAGGCATTATGTTTGTTCGTGTTAGAGCTAAACTTCCATAGTGGGAGTTCTATTTACTCAGTATGTGGTTTGCGGATCTAGCATCCCATACCTCACTGAGTGACTTCCCCGTTACTCACCCTTCTTCCTTTTTTTTCCTCCTTTCAGGTAAGACTGGCGAGCAGGAGTGATCCTATGGGATTGGTGCTTTTGGATTGATTTACTTCGTGTTATTTAATTATCGATATTATTCAGTTTTATGCTATCGTTGAATTTACGGTGAATTCGAATTATTTATGAAATTTCAAATTATCTATCTATTTTATTATTATTTTATTATTTAGGAAATAAGGTTTCTCATATTTATGGAACCATGAAGATGATCAATAAACAAGTTAATCATTTGTGGTCCTTCAAAACGGGTTCCCGATTTCGTAGCGACTGTGCGATGGCGATATCTTCACATTGGTATCATATTCTTACGCTGGGATGCTCTGTTTGGGACATGACCGTTACTCTTTGAACCCTTCTTAGCTTTACTCTCTTCGCTTTTGTTTATGCTTCCGATCAATGCATCATTATCTAAATCAGAAAATCCAAAGCAAAATACTGAGTCCATGTTTATAGTAAAGCTATATGCCTAAATCCATGTGGAAGTAGTCAAAGAATTATTAGGAGTATATTTTCTTGTAATTATCTATGAAATATAGCATTTATCTACATGGTAAAACTCTTATGATAAATATGCAAATAACTTGTTAACACGTTAAATTTACATTTATCTAGAAAATACTTTTAAAGATAATTTTAAAAATCATTCAACCATTATAAAAAAAACTAAAATTTATTGGTGAACGTTTTCAATAAAGTTAAAGTTACCTAAATCTCAAAATATACCTTAAAATCTCAAAACATCATCTATTTTGAAACAACATAAACCTCTAAAACATATGTAAAAAAAGAAGGGGTATTATTGAAAACGAGCCAATTGCCTAATGAATAAATTGAGAAAAACTATTATACTATTTAGTTTCTTTTTTCAAATTTATCATGATACGTAGATCTGCTAATGAAAAAAATGTCTACATTACATACCAGGACTTGATACAACAGCGCGTGGGCGTAAAACCGGACTGGTTTTGGGTTTTTGTATCGATACGAGTTCAGGTCTTCTGATATGCTTTTTCATTAGTTGGGTTCACTTTCAGACATGGGGACACTTGGTATGTATATCTTCGGAATCTTTGCCACAATTATATGCAAATCTTCTTCTTTCTTATTCTCTGTCCAGATGAAGAAAAAAAGAATAGATTGGATTAGCAATTTCTAGTGATGAAACAATACTAATCGATAAATCTATGGAATATAATACAAAGTAAAACTTAAAAAAGGAGAAAAAAGGCAGAGAAATTACCAGAGGCATGAGACTGGAGATTGTTAGAGTTCAGACAAGAACCCATTTGCTTGCAGTTACCAGATTCGTCTTTAACTTTAACTCTCGGGTACACTAAAAATTCCAAGAAAAAAAAAATATTCATCACAAAATAAAACAATTGAATCGAAATCGTAGGGCGAAGAGAAAGGATGAAACATAGAGAAGTTTCGAGCAAACCCACTTGCTAATTTTGGTTCCATCTCGATCGATTTTTTCTTCTTTTCGGTATGGAACGGTCTGATTGATCGTTCTGCGTAAGGTTGGAGAAAGAGGAATACCAAAGAAATTGATGCTCTCTATATCCTTTTCTATTTATTTTTGTTGGTTATTATGGTCAAACTCTTCATGCTCATGTTTTAAATACGACTCGTTTTCGTTTGAATTACGACTCTTTTCTCACCAGCCGTTGCTTTTTTTCTTTCATGTTCTTTTTTCTTTTGTCAAGTTCCATGTGAATTTAAGGTGGAATGATGAAATCTTTAACCGAAAAAAGATCTTCGTTTTCAAAAAAAAATGTATTTTAAAAAATACATTTTTTACATTTTCATCTATTAATTAATTAATGTAAATTGTAAAATTTTAAAATATTTATTATAATTTTATTAGTTAAAAATTATGTAAAATAGCTAACAACAAAAAATAATTTATATGTAACTAAACTCTTATAATCCATTCTCCTTTTCTGCATTATAATAACAATGTTTCTAAAAAGAATACATCTCTCTATTGCCGATATACTGGAGTATTTTAAAAATATAGTTTTACTATGGTGTGAGCGTATATTTGTATTATCAAACGATTTATATATAATATATATTAGTTATGCTTATAGTTTATATGTATTTATAAAAACTTGATTGTTGCACGTACAACACCAGGATGCTATTAAGTGCGAATAGACTAGATCTATGAAAATTATGAATCACTAAAGAACTAAATTCGAAAAAAGGTATTATAGATCTCTTAATTTAAATCCAAAGATATCTCTGCTTCTCCTCCT
>CAJHQP010006022.1:0-41403 GCA_905132765.1 Moricandia arvensis
CTTCATGCTTACACTATCCATCTACAACCAGCTTGACTTCAAAAGCTTGGAAACGAGTAGATCTTTACCTTAGAACACGGATGAACCTAGAACCAAGAAGAAAGGTTGAGTCTTTGAAGGTAAGAATGAGAAAGACTCAAACTCTAACACCACGCAAGCTTCAAACTTCAGTCTTCTACCCGGATCTACAAAGAACAGCTTTGGATCTTCAAAAAGCTTCAACCTTGATCTTCTTCAACTTGATGAACACAAACCCAGATCGTGATGACCTGGCTCTGATACCATAAGATCTTTTTGTTGAGTTGAGGAGTTCTGATAAGTTAGAATGGTGTAGGAGCTTTTGGTTAAGAAGTGTAAAGAGAAGAGAAAGGATTGGAGAAGTTTGGTGTCGATCATGTCCGTACAGGCCGTACAGGCCGTACAGGCCGTACAGATTATGGTCGACCCAAATACTCGACCAAAAAGGGTGAAAGCTGATCCGGGTAAATCAAAGAGTAACCAGAGAAGCTTACCGTGCCTTACCTTGATCTATCCGGTAAAAAGCAGTCTGGATAAGGCGTGTACAGGCTGTAAAGGGATCAGCATCTTGTCAAAGATGCTGATGCTCTTCTTGTGGCTCCCCTTGGTCGAACGTTGGAAGAGAGGCGCGCCTAATGCTTCTGTCAACACATTTGCTCTTCCTTTTGTTTCTGAAAACCCTTGTATCATTCTGTATATTCATTCTGTCGAGTATCAATAATAATCAAGCAGTTCTTTCTTTTCTTTCTCTCTTGGCCGAAATGGTTTCTCTCATCAATTTGTTCTTAATCTCTCTATTCTTTTAGTTTCTCTTTGATTCTGTCTAAACATTCATCTCTATTCTCTAAAGATTTCATGGTATCAGAGCCAGGTTACTGATAATCTGGGTTTGTGTTCTTCGTGTTCTTCAAGTTCATAAGCAAAAAGTTTCAACCTTTCGTAGGATCCAAGGAAAGTTTGAAAGTTTGAAGCTTTCCCTCTCTTTTCAAACATCTTTCCGGGTTGATTCTTCAAAAAGCTTCAACCTTTCTTAGATCTAAACCTCGAGTGTTCTTCAGCTTCATTCAAAGTCTCAAGCTTTTCTAGATCTGGGTACTCAAAAGCAAGATGGAAGGAAGCAAGATGTTGGCGATTCCGGTTACATTGAAGGGGAGTGGAAAATATCTCCTGTGGTCAAGGCTGGTAAAGACGGCTGTTGGAAGCAAGGGTTTGTGGAGTCACATCACGGATGGACCTCCTCAACCTGCTGCTGAGAAGGAAGAAGGCGAAGGAATAACTGAGCTTGCTCTAGCTGATGAGAACAAATGGGTTCACGAAGATATGACTGTGTTCACCGTGTTGCAAGCCTCTCTTGAGACCTCTATCCTTGAAGCTTACAGCTACTGTGAGATGGCAAAAGACCTATGGGATACTCTCCAAAAGGTCTATGGTAATACATCTAATCTGAGTCGGGTGTTTGAAGTGAAGAGGGCTATCAACACACTTGTGCAGGATGAGATTGAGTTCACTAAGCACTTGGGAAAGTTCAGGGCTTTGTGTTCTGAACTCGAGATGCTGAGGCCGAGCACACAAGATCAAGACATCATCATGGAAAGGAAGGAGAAAGATCAGGTCTTTGGCTTGCTTCTAACCTTGAACCCGGTGTACAATGACCTGATCAAACACATCTTGAGGTCATCTACGCTACCATCCTTGGAGGAAGTGTGTGCCCAAATCCAGAAGGAAGAAGGTTCACACGGATTGTTTGGAGGAAGAGGGGACCTATCCTTGGCCAACAAGGCAGAGGTCACTCAAGCTAACAAGGCAATGTACAAGCCTGAGGAAAGGAGATATGGGGAGGATAGGAGGTTTGGGGGCAACTGTGATCACTGCAAGAAGCCGGGTCACAAGAGGAGTCAGTGCTGGATTCTCCATCCCCATCTCAAACCAACCAAGTTCATGAAGGAGAGGGAAGGAAGAGCTCACCTTTCCAATGAAGCAAGTGAAGCAGGTCCTTCTGGAAGTGGGTCTACTGTTCGTGAAGGAGAAGGGAAGGCTATGGCTTCTCAACACAGTCCGGTCAAGAACATGGATCAAGAGCCCATAAGGAGGTCCGACATTGATGCTTTAATCAAAGCTCTTAAGGAGAATGGTAACACTCTCGGATATTGACATGAAGACATTTAATAAAAGGAAGCGATCAAGAGAGGAGAGGCACTTCTGGTCAAGTGAAAGGAGTTGAACCGTACAAGACTTGTTCCACAAGTCTGTCCGTACAACCTTGGCTCCCAAGCAATCAACTCTGACCTAACTTGGCTTGGAAGACAAGGAAAATAATTCAAATCGACCAAGAGGAGTTCAAACTTGTTTAAACTGGTCAAGGTATCCGTTTGGGCTGCAGAAACAAGTGGGGAATTAAAAATAGTAAAGCTCACATGTTCTTTTTAGGTTCCTGGCTGTTGGGGACCTGTCCCTTTCTGTTGGACAGACCAACTTATTTTACTATTATCTCTTTTGTCTGCCTTTGTCTATTTATGTAACCTATTCAGAACCATTTCAAATAAGGAAAAGGAATCCTTCCTATTCTCTTTCTCTCTGTCAAGTTAACCTCTCTCTCTCCCTCTCTCCTAACATTTTCGAATCAAACTCCTCCTCTCTCACCTGTTCTTCCTTGTTCTTCATTCTGTTCTTCAACAAACTTACATGGTATCAGAGCCATTTGGCTCCTAAACCTAATTTTTCTTCCACAAAACTACTCTACTCTCTTCACTCTTTCTTTTCATCCGATCAGTTCTTGAGTTTCTTGAAGAACATTCTTTTATCCAGTGGATAATAGCTCTGTTCTTGCAAGTTCATCAACTGTTCTTCCTCACTTCTCACCTTCCTTTCACAATACAAACAAAGTAAACTTGTTCCTTTCTATTCTCTGGTTACTCCAGTATTCAGAAACTCATCTTTTCTTCTCTAAAAACTCTTGGTACATCCTATTACCCACTGGTCCATAGCTTTTCGAAATGGAGCAAAACAAGGCAGTGGTGATTCGAGTCACTCTAAAAGGGGTGAACTACCTTCTCTGGTCAAGATTGATCAAGGATTCTAAGGCATTTTATATGCCTACATTTGCTTCCAACTTGCTTTCAGTTAAAAAGGCTACTACTAATCTCAATTGCAAAGTTATTTTCAGTCCCAATGATGTTCATTTTCAGGATATTTGGACAAGTAAGATGCTTGGGAAAGGTGTGAACAAGGAAGGGTTGTACTTGCTTGAAGACACCAAACTTAGTTCTGATGATTCTTGTGCTTTTAGTTCTATTCTTGTCTTAGCTTCTAATGTATTATGGCATGCTAGATTAGGTCATCCTCATTCTCGTGCTTTAAGCTTAATGTTGCCTAATCTTTCCTTTAAAACTGATAGCTGTGAAGCTTGTATCCTTGGCAAACATTGCAAGTCTGTTTTTACTAAATCAACAACTATCTATGATCACTGCTTTGATTTAGTTCATTCTGATGTGTGGACTGCACCTTGTGTCTCTAGGGAAAACCACAAGTATTTTGTCACTTTTATAGATGAGAAATCGAAATACACTTGGCTGACCTTAATTCAATCAAAAGATAGGGTGTTAGAAGTTTTTATGAACTTTCAAAGCTATATAACTAATCACTTCAATGCCAAGATTAAAATTTTTAGGTCAGACAATGGTGGGGAGTACACAAGTCATGCTTTCAAAAACCACCTAGCCAAACATGGAATCATTCATCAGACAAGCTGCCCATACACACCACAACAAAATGGAGTGGCTGAGAGGAAGAATAGACATCTAATGGAAGTGGCCAGAAGCATGATCTTCCACACAAACGTTCCAAAGAGGTTTTGGGGGGGATGCTGTGGTGTCAGCATGCTATCTGATCAACATAACACCCACAAGGGTCCTCCATGATGTCTCTCCTTATGAGGTATTGAACAAAACTAGACCATCCATTGATCACTTACGTGTGTTTGGGTGTATGTGCTTTGTCTTGATTCCAGGAGAACAGAGAAACAAACTTGAAGCAAAGAGTATCAAAGCAATGTTTATTGGTTATTCAGCTAACCAGAAAGGATACAAGTGCTATGTACCAGAAACTAGGAGAGTTATGGTCTCAAGGGATGTGAAATTTGTGGAGTCTAAAGGGTATTATGATGAGAAGAGCTGGGATAACTTGAAGGATCTCTCACATGCGCCTTCAGACAGAGCAAACAACCTGAGGATCATCCTAGAAAGTCTTGGTATTAGTCAACCTCAGACAAGGGAGGAAACAAGAGAAGGACCTGCTCAAACTACTGGAACGGTTGAAAATGAGACCCATCTTGATCATGAGGGGGGATACCAACCAGAACCAGAGGAGACAATACATCATGAAGGTTCTGAAATTCCTGATCAACATGGTTCAGAAGAAACCCAGGAGCAGCCTCAACCACAAACCCATGAAGATGAAGAAGCTGAAGAAGATCAGGTGCAGCCATTAAGAAGAAGCACAAGAATCAGGCAACCCCCATCTAACTAGACGAACACAAGGGTGTACTACAATGCAAACGCAGTAGCTCATCCCATTCAAGCCACATGCTCTCTAGCTCAATATCCAGAAGAGCATCGAGTCCTCATGAGCAACTTGGATCAAGAATACATACCAAGATCTTATGAAGAAGCAATGGAGGATAAGGAGTGGAAGGAATCAGTAGGTCATGAAACTCAGGCAATGATAGACAATGATACTTGGTATGAGGCTGAACTTCCAAAGGGGAAGAAGGCAGTAACAAGTAGATGGATCTTCACCATCAAGTACATAGCCAATGGTAAACCAGAAAGGAAGAAGACAAGGCTAGTTGCAAGGGGATTCACTCAAACTTATGGAGAGGATTACCTTGATACCTTTGCACCAGTAGCAAAATTTCACACCATCAGAATCATCCTTTCTCTTGCTACCAACCTGAAGTGGGACTTATGGCAAATGGATGTGAAGAATGCTTTTCTTCAAGGGGAACTAGAAGATGAAGTCTACATGAGACCCCCTCCTGGTCTAGAGCACCTAGTCAAACCAGGCAATGTGTTGAGGCTCAAGAAGGCTATCTATGGGTTAAAGCAATCACCAAGAGCCTGGTATCATAAACTCAGTACCACCCTGAATGGAAAAGGGTTTAGACGATCAGAGGCAGATCATACTCTATTCACTCTCACCAGCCAACAAGGTATAGTAGTCATCCTTGTGTGTTGATGATATCATCATCACAGGGAGTGACAAAGAAGGTATACGAACCACAAAAGCTTACTTAAAATCTGTATTTGAGATCAAGGATTTAGGTGAGCTAAAGTACTTCCTTGGAATTGAAGTATGCCGCTCAAATGAGGGGCTCTTCTTGTCCCAAAGGAAGTACACACTTGACCTTTTGAATGGAGCAGGTATGCTTGGAGAGAAACCAGCTAAGACTCCTCTAGAAGATGGCTACAAGACTTTACGTGAGGGGGAGTATGAAGACACACCATTTGATGATCCAAAGCAATACAGAAGACTAGTGGGTAAACTAATCTATTTAACAATTACTAGACCTGATATTTTCTTTGCTGTGAACCAGGTGAGCCAGCATATGCAAGTGCCAAAGGTTCATCACTGGAAAATGGTGGAAAGGATACTCATATACCTTAGTGTAGTTCCTGGACAAGGAGTATGGATGGGCTGTAATGGCAACACAGAAGTGGTTGGCTATTGTGATGCTGATTGGGCAGGAGATAGGAATGATAGGAAGTCAACCACAGGCTACTGCACCTTCATAGGAGGCAATCTGGTCACATGGAAAAGCAAGAAACAAAAGGTGGTTTCATGTTCAAGTGCTGAAGCAGAGTATAGAGCCATGAGGAAGCTGACAAACGAGTTGGTGTGGATCAAAGGACTTCTCAAAGACCTGGGGATAGAGATCACTGTTCCAATCACCATGCATTGTGACAACCAGGCTGCTATACATATAGCCTCAAATTCAGTGTTTCATGAGAGGACTAAACACATTGAAGTGGACTGCCATAAAGTGAGACAAGTGATAATCCAAGGGGTCATCTTGCCTTGCTATACAAGGAGTGAAGATCAGTTGGCCGACATCTTCACTAAAGCTGCAAGTACTAAGGTGTGTGAGTCCATCTATCCCAAGCTTGGACTCATTGACATTACCCAGGCGTGATTCTCTTAGCCATGGAGCTTCTACTCTTTCCTTAGTATGTTTTTATCCCAATGGGTTTTGCATACTAAGGTTTTAATGAGGGAAGTCTTCATGGTTTCCAAGCTTGACTAAACATTATGGTCAAGCTTGAGGGGGAGTATTGACATGAAGACATTAATAAAAGGAAGCGATCAAGAGAGGAGAGGCACTTCTGGTCAAGTGAAAGGAGTTGAACCGTACAAGACTTGTTCCACAAGTCTGTCCGTACAACCTTGGCTCCCAAGCAATCAACTCTGACCTAACTTGGCTTGGAAGACAAGGAAAATAATTCAAATCGACCAAGAGGAGTTCAAACTTGTTTAAACTGGTCAAGGTATCCGTTTGGGCTGCAGAAACAAGTGGGGAATTAAAAATAGTAAAGCTCACATGTTCTTTTTAGGTTCCTGGCCGTTGGGGACCTGTCCCTTTCTGTTGGACAGACCAACTTATTTTACTATTATCTCTTTTGTCTGCCTTTGTCTATTTATGTAACCTATTCAGAACCATTTCAAGTTAAGGAAAAAGAATCCTTCCTATTCTCTTTCTCTCTGTCAAGTTAACCTCTCTCTCTCCCTCTCTCCTAACATTTTCGAATCAAACTCCTCCTCTCTCACCTGTTCTTCCTTGTTCTTCATTCTGTTCTTCAACAAACTTACATCGGAAACACCCTTGGTTATACTCATACTGCTTGTGAAATGACTAAAACTCTTGATCAGATAGATACTCTAAAAGATCTTATAGATCTTATGCGGTTACTAGTGTGTCAACTAAACCTTTAGTGGTTGATTCTGGTGCCTCTCATCACATGATAAGTGACACCAGTCTTATAAAGAATCTAGAACTGGCTTATGGTCATGTTATGATTGCAAATGGTGATAGAGTAGCTATAAGAGGAATTGGAACCTTGAACCTGTTTGATAAAGAGTCTAGAGCTTTCTATATGCCTGAGTTTACTTCAAATCTCTTATCGGTCAAGAAATGTACTAATGATCTTCAATGCAATGTTATCTTTAGTCCTAATGATGTGAAGTTTCAGGATATTGAGCGCAGTAAGTTGATTGGGAAAGGAGTAACCAAGGGGGACCTTTATATGCTTGAAGATCTTACTCCTATTACCAACTCTAGTTACTCATTTAGTTTTGTTTCAGCTTCAAATAATGATGCTTTGTGGCATGCTAGATTACGTCATCCCCATGTTAGGGCCCTTAGTTTGATGTTACCCGGTGTCATGTTTAAAATTAATGAGTGTGAGGCATGCATTTTGGGTAAACATTGTAAGACAGTCTTTAAGAAATTGAATACTATCTATGAGAAGTGTTTTGATCTTGTTCATTCTGATGTGTGGACTGCTCCTTGTTTATCTAAAGAGAATTATAAGTATTTTGTTACATTCATTGATGAAAAGTCTAAATACACCTGGGTAACACTGATTAAAACTAAAGATAGGGTGCTTGATGCATTTAAAAATTTTCAGACCTATATTGCTAACCATTATAATGTCAAGATTAAGATTTTTAGATCAGACAATGGTGGGGAATACATGAGTCATGCTTTCAAAGATCATCTAGCTCAACATGGGATCCTACATCAAATGAGCTGCCCTTACACTCCACAAAAAAATGGAGTGGCTGAGAGGAAGAACAGGCACCTGATGGAAGTAGCAAGGTCGATGATGTTTCAAACCAATGTTCCAAAGAGGTTTTGGAGTGATGCTGTAATGACTGCTTGCTATCTCATCAACCGGATACCAACCAGATTCTTAGAGGATCAGTCTCCATTTCAAGTCCTGAACAAGGTCAAGCCCTCTTTGGATCATCTAAGAGTTTTTGGATGCTTGTGCTATGTTCTGGTGCCAGTAGAAATGAGGAACAAGTTGGAACCAAGGAGTACTAAAGCCATGTTCATCGGCTACTCCACAAGTTAAAAGGGATTCAAATGCTTTGATCCCTCAACAAGAAAGCTGTTAGTATCTCGGGATGTCAAGTTTCTTGAGTCAAGGGGATACTATGAAGAGAAGAGCTGGGAAGATCTTAAGGATCTAGCTCAACCATCTGATAAGGCAGCAAGTCTTAGGATGATAATGGAAGGGCTTGGGATTAATCTGACCCAACATCAGCAAAAGGCACCTGAACCACAGGAAGCTGAAGAACCATCCCACCTTGATCATGAGGGGGGAAATGAACCAGGAGTTGATGATATAGAGGGCGAGAACACTGGAAGTCCTGATCAAGGTGTGATGGAACATGAGCAAGCAAATGAAGTTCCTGAACCAGAAGGCCAAGATGAGCATGAGGAAGCAGTTGAGGAAGTTCAAGCCCCATTAAGGAGGAGCACTAGAGTAAGAAGACATCCATCTAATTGGGTGAATACTAGTGTCTACTATAATGCCCAAGCTGTTGCTCACCCTAGTCAAGCTGTCTGCTCTTTTGCCGAGTTTCCTAAGGAGCATTGTGCCTTCATCAGTAGTTTGGATGAGAGTCAGGTTCCTCGGTCTTATGAGGAAGCGATGGGGGAAAAAGAATGGAAGGAGTCAGTAAGTGATGAAGCAGGTGCTATGATCAAGAATGAGACTTGGTATGGGAGTGAGCTACCAAAAGGGAAGAAGGCTGTTACTAGTAGATGGATCTTCACCATCAAGTGTCTACCAAATGGAAAGATAGAAAGGAAGAAGACCAGACTTGTTGCAAGAGGTTTCACCCAAACCTATGGAGAGGACTATATTGACACCTTTGCTCCTGTGGCAAAGCTCCATACCATTCGGATTGTTCTCTCCATTGCAACCAACTTGGGGTGGAACCTATGGCAAATGGATGTGAAGAATGCTTTCTTGCAAGGTGAATTAGAAGAGGAAGTGTACATGTACCCCCCTCCGGGTCTTGAGGGTCTAGTGAAACCAGGAAATGTTCTGAGGCTAAGGAAGGCTATCTATGGGTTGAAGCAGTCTCCAAGAGCCTGGTATCACAAGTTAAGCACTACCCTGAATGGCCGTGGCTTCATCAAATCCGAGCTTGATCACACCCTGTTCACTCTTACCTCTACAACAGGTATTATTGTCCTCCTAGTCTATGTTGATGATATCATCATAATTGGGAATGACAAGGAAGGTATTAAGGGTACTAAGGATTACCTCAAATCTGTTTTTGAAATTAAAGACTTGGGGGAAATGAAATACTTCCTTGGAATTGAGATTTGTAGATCCAAGGAAGGGTTGTTCATGTCCCAAAGGAAGTATACTCTTGATCTTTTGAAAGGTGCAGGTAAACTTGGAGGGAAGACAGCAAGGATGCCTATGGAGGATGGGTATAAGGTTCCTCGTGAGGGGGAGATAGAGGATAGCAAACCATTCCATGATGCCAAGCTTTACAGAAAGCTAGTGGGTAAGCTAATATACTTAACTATCACCCTTCCTGATATATGTTTTGCTGTGAACCAGGTAAGCCAACACATGCAAATCCCAAAGGAACACTACTGGAACATGGTGGAACGGATCCTGAGCTATCTAAATGGTTCTCCTGGCCAAGGAGTATGGATGGGATGCAACAACAACACTGAAGTGGTGGGTTACTGTGATGCGGATTGGGCTGGTGATAGAACAGATAGGAAGTCCACTACTGGCTACTGCACGTTCATTGGAGGGAACCTTGTTACATGGAAGAGCAAGAAGCAGAAGGTGGTGTCTTGCTCCAGTGCTGAAGCTGAGTACAGAGCAATGCTGAAGTTGACAAATGAGCTTGTCTGGATTAAAGGCATCTTGAAGCATCTTGGTATTGAGCATTCCACTCCAATGACAATGCATTGCGACAACCAAGCTGCTATCCACATAGCCACCAACTCAGTCTTCCACGAGAGGACCAACCACATTGAAGTTGATTGCCACAAGGTGAGGCAAATGATTGGGTTAGGGGTGATCTTACCTTGTTATACTAAGAGTGAGGATCAGCTTGCGGATGTGCTCACTAAGGCAGCTAGACAAAAGACAATGGAGTCCATCCATGGCCGGTTGGGACTCGTTGATCTTACCCAACTCAGCTAATCCCCTGCTATGGGGTCTTTACTCTTTTTCCCTCATCAAGGTTTTATCCCAAAAGGTTTTCCTTGATGAGGTTTTTAATGAGGAAGACCTCATAGCCTTCCAAGCTCGACTTGTTCCACATGGTCAAGCTTGAGGGGGAGTGTTGAGTTGAGGAGTTCTGATAAGTTAGAATGGTGTAGGAGCTTTGGGTTAAGAAGTGTAAAGAGAAGAGAAAGGATTGGAGAAGTTTGGTGTCGACCACGTCCGTACAGGCCGTACAGGCCGTACAGGCCGTACAGGCCGTACAGATTATGGTCGACCCAAATACTCGACCAAAAAGGGTGAAAGCTGATCCGGGTAAATCAAAGAGTAACCAGAGAAGCTTACCTTGCCTTACCTTGATCTATCCAGTAAAAAGCAGTCTGGATAAGGCGTGTACATGCTGTAAAGGGATCAGCATCTTGTCAAAGATGCTGATGCTCTTCTTGTGGCTCTCCTTGGTTTAACGTTGGAAGAGAGGCGCGCCTAATGCTTCTGTCCACACATTTTCTCTTCCTTTTGTTTCTGAAAACCCTTGTAGCTCTCCTATATATTCATTCTATCGAGTATCAATAATAATCAAGCAGTTCTTTCTTTTCTTTCTCTCTTGGCCGAAATGGTTTCTCTCATCAATCTGTTCTTAATCTCTCTATTCTTTTAGTTTCTCTTTGATTCTGTCTAAACATTCATCTCTATTCTCTTATTCTCTAAAGATTTCACTTTTGAGATCTTAGATGAATAAGTAACCAGAACAAGAATAGAAACAAATTTGATGAAGAGAATACTTGATTTAGACTAAGAACTAAGAAAGATTATGAGAGACTATGAAGAACATTATGAGACTCAAAAGTTTAGAGAGAACTGTATGCTTTATTCATTATCAAGGGGTTAAAATATATAGAGAGGGATACGAGGGTTTTCAGAAAGTAAAGCAAGGAAAGGAGTGGCTCAGATCAACCAGAGGCGCACCTTATTCAAACTGAGGCTTCCTGGCCAAGCAAATGGCATCAGCATCTTTGACAAGATGCTGATCCTTCCAGCTCGTGCCAGCCTATCCACGCGGCTCTCCTCTTCCTTTCCAACGGATGGATAAGGTTAATTCCTAAGTAAAGCAGTCGGGTAACTTTGGTTTTACCCGAATGGTAAATCTTGGTCGAGATGCTTTTGGTCAAACTTGTACGGCCTGTACGGCCTTGTACGGGCAAGGTCGACCCAAACCCTTCTCCTCTCTTCTATCTACACAACCCCAATATAGATATCACAACTTAACACTCAAGAGCTTTCTATATGCATGATCTCACTTCAAACTTGTTATCGGTTAAGAAGTGCACTAATGATTTGAATTGTAAGGTTATATTCAGTCCTAACGAGGTTGAGTTTCAGGATATTGAGAGCCAAAAGATAATTGTAAAAAGGAGTTACCAAGGGCAAGTTATATATGCTTGAAGAGCTTGATCCTGTTTCTGATTTTAGTTGTTCCTTTACTACTGTTTCTTCTGCCTTAAATAAGAATGCTTTGTGGCATGCTAGACTAGGACATCCTCATGTTAGACCTTTGAACTTGATGTTACCAGGTGTTTTTTTCGAAAATAATGAGTGTGAAGCTTGCATTTTAGGCAAGCATTGTAAGACTGTCTTTCCAAGATCATCTACTGTTTATGAGAAGTGCTTTGATTTAATTCATTCTGATGTTTGGACTGCTCCTTGCATATCCAGGGATAATCATGTTTTCCCTTTGAATGGTTTCTGGCTCAAACATATCACTTAGGGCTATCCTGGTCACAAGTATCTCTCTCTCATCTGGATAGTCAGTGATCTCTTCATCAGTACCAGCCGTTTCTTCTTCAGCCTCTTCTTGAGTCTCATATCCTCCATCTTCCCTGAGGATCATTACTCTCTGGTTAGGACAGTCTCGGGCATAATGTCCTTTCCCTTGACATTTGTAGCAAGTACCCTTCCCTTGATCAGTCTTATTTCTCTTGGAAGCCTCTGGTGCTGGATTCTTCTTGAACCGGCTCTCCACCTCAATGGAAGTGTTCATAGTTCTGCCTCTCCACCGTTCTTGTGATCCGGTCTTGTAAACCATCTAGGAATTGGGCCATCAAAGTCTCCTCAGAGTCTTGTACCTCCAAACGGTTCATGAGTGCATCAAACTCCTCATAGTACTCTTCTACTGACTTGTTCCCTTGTGTGAGCTTCCTGAACCTCTTTTGCAAGTCTTTGTAGTAGTAACTTGGCACATATCTTTTCCTCAGTGAGGCCCTCATGTCATCCCAAAGAACAATGGGATGACGTCTAAGCCTTCTCCTTTCTGAAGTCTCCCTAGCCCACCATGACAAGGCAGTGTCAGTGAGTTGAGCAGCAGCTAGAGAGATCTTCCTTGCCTCCGTGTAGTTATAGTAATCAAAGATGTATTCCATCCTTGTTTCCCAATCAATGTAAGCATCAGGATTAACCTTTCCAGCAAAGGTTGGTGGCGTGAGCTTCAAGTCTTTGCCTCCCTGCCATGAGACTGGCTGCTACTGAGTTCAATGGTTATAGTGGGATCAAATTGTTACAACCACGAGGAGAACAGGAGAGCCACAAGTGTCTTCATGGTTTGAACTCAAAACTATTATGAAGAAACTGTTGGAATTCATGAGTGTTTGTCTCATGTAAGGATTGATTCATTCAACTTGTGACTGAATCCCCTTCAACCATACAACAGGAACTCACCATTCAATATCAGAGGCAACCAACTTTTGGTTGAATCCTCATACACAACTTACTATATAACCAAGAATCCTAGACAGTAAACTGGTTATATGAAGCAGAAAATCTCTAGTATGAATCTATCCTTCTGAAGTAACACAACACTTTGAGTTTGTGTACCTAAGATGAAGAGGATTTAGAATCAGTAATCTAGAGTTTAAGAAGTAGATAAAGAAGAGTTTAGAGTGAGTTTTACAAGTATTAGGCTGCCTTAAGAGAGATTGAGTTAAGGCAGCCTCTACACCATAATGCTTAACTCCTTACATTGTGAATATTGTTTAGACACAAGAAAGAGAGAGAGACACACGAATTTAGAGAGAGAAACTTGTATTAATTCAGGTTAAATGTTACAAGTGATGGAGAAGCCTTTAAATAGGCAATACACATGATTAAACAATTACTAAAACATGAAAACATAAACACATAATTCTTTAGAGAATGAGAAGAGGCCAAAGGGGATACAGCCAAGGTCTGGCTCGTCCAGGAAGAGAAGAAAGGGACAGGAGGCAGGGTGTGGTCTCCATGGTGATAGTGACAGGTCTGCTACAAATCCTTATGCACCCATGTGACTTTTCCTTGCCTAATTCAAACCAGATCTTCCTTTTGAATTCAAACTGATTAGCCTATGTTTTCTGGAGCTTAGCAACGTCCCTTAAGCCTTGCCACTTCTTTTCTTGCCTTTCAAGGTAAGTTAGGTCAAGATGATTGCTTGTGGAGCAAGTTTGTATGGACAGAACAAAATTGGCTTCTCTTGATGAACTCTCTTTAAATCATCAACCAGCTTCTTCGTCTGGTCATTCCTTTCTTTATTTTAACACTCCCCCTCAAGCTTGACCATAGGAGATCCTTGGGCAAGCTTGGAACTGAGAGCACTTGCCTCATTAAAAACCTAAGTATGGAAAACCTCTTGGGATAAAACCATACTTAGGGAAAAAGAGTGCAACCACCCTCAGCCTAGGGATTGGCCAGTGGGTTTATGAGTCTTATGATCAATTTTACGGACTCATAAACCCTGGATCATGGCCTTACTTCAATGGCAAGCAGGCACCAATGCCTTCCTTGCTTCACACTCAAAACTGCTTAGAACTCTCCATGTGGCTGGTTCTTTGTCTCCCCCTTTCTTCTGACATCCTGCCATCATCAAAGGGTTTAATCCACGACAAGACTCTTCTCATGAGCTCCAAGTACCTGATTCAAACAATGCACACACACTTGCATCAATTCTCAAGGGGCAAACCTATTTAAACAAGAATAAGTATAGTTTAGGTACTTCCCTTGCATAAGAAGATGGACACTGGCTTCTCATATTAACACCCCTCCTCAAGCTTGACCTGATAATGAGAGTATGTGGTCAAGATGACAGCCAGTTATGATCACCAATCCCCTGAGACCACAGCCCTCTTGGCTTGAATTGTGGCCTTTTCTCTTGAGTGTACTTCCTGTCCACCCTCTTGGCATCAGGTAAGTCACTTCTGAGCAATCTCTCCACTGCTCCATTCATCCTCTCAACCATCTTGGGAGTTAATGGACACAATCAGTGTCCAAAGTGTTGATGGGCAGTGGGCAATCTCCATGGTCAGGAATATACATCATGTGTAGGCTCTGATCAGCATGGGCAGCCTGTCAACAAACACTAAGACAAGAATCAGTAGACAACAAGAGATCAGATCATGGGATTTCACCAAGTCTGATCTTTAAAACACATTTCAAACAAGCAATGGACAGATATCTTCATGATTCTATCCTAGCAACACTCTCTGAATCCTAATCAACAAGACTAAGCATTCAGGCAAAAACACAATCAGTTTTCCTAAGGACAGAAGCAAGGCTATTCTTTCAAGACAGCTTAACTTCAAGACAGTTTAACAACCTTAGGCATATTCTAAACAAGATTGTGAGAATAGAGATTTAAGTAACCAGAGAGTATAAGTAACCAGAGAATAAGAAGAGAGTAGAGAATGATGTAACCAGAGTATTAGTAGCCATAGAATGGGAGAATGATGGAGAATAAGTAACCTGGAGAATTAGAGTATGAGAGAATAGAGAATAGAAAAAGAGAATTTTCTCAAGAGTTCTGATGGACAGAGTTTTGCTCTGTTTTCTTGAGTTTTGCGGAAGCATTGGCAGCCAGGAGCATCCAATACTCATCAAGAGTTTGGTGCTTTAGAAGCTGAAACATAATAGACCATTGGACAATCAATTTATCCACTGGCCTTAGACTTGTGCCACTGGAATAACTCATGAACTGATGTTTTCCAGGGCTTTCAATAAGAGAACCATCAGAATAACACATGAACAAGTGATTTATGTGGCTTAGACAACAATGAAACCAATGGATCAAAACAGTTTGTCCACTGGTCAAAGAGATGCTCCATTAAGAGAGAGCTATTATCCAATGGATAAAGCATAATGGTGAAGCATTTTCGAAATCTCTCTCTTCCTCAAGCTTGATTTAAGATACTAACAAGTACTTACCAAGCTAACCCTATATCAGAGTGGGATAGAAAGGATTTATTAAAAAAACAGAGAGAAAAGAGATGAGTTTGATCCCAAAGAAGAGCAACAAGGCTCTGATACCATGTTGGAATTCATGAGTGTTTGTCTCATGTAAGGATTGATTCATTCAACTTGTGACTGAATCCCCTTCAACCATACAACAGGAACTCACTATTCAAGATCAGAGGCAACCAACTTGTGGTTGAATCTTCATACACAACTTACTATATAACCAAGAATCCTAGACAGTAAACTGGTTATATGAAGCAGAAACTCTCTAGTATGAATCTATCTTTGAGAAGTAACACAACACTTAGAGATTGTGTACTTAGATGAATAGGATTTAGAATCAGTAACCTAGAGTTTAAGACAATAGATAAAGAAGAGTTTAGAGTGAGTTTGACAAGTATTAGGCTGCCTTAAGAGAGAAAGAGCTAAGGCAGCCTCTAAACCATAATACTTAACTCCTTACATTGTGAATATTGTTTAGACACAAGCAAGGAGAGAGAGCACACGAAATTAGAGAGAGAAACTTGTCTATTGATTCTGGTTAAATGTTACAAGTGATGGAGAAGCCTTTAAATAGGCAATACACATGATTAAACAATTACTAAAACATGAAAACATACACAAATAATTCTTTAGAGAATGAGAAGAGGCCAAAGGGGATACAGCCAAGGTCTGGCTCGTCCAAGAAGAGAAGAAAGGGACAGAAGGCAGGGTGTGGTCTCCATGGTGATAGTGACAGGTCTGCTAGAACTCCTTATGCACCCATGTGACTTTTCTCTGCCTAATTCAAACCAGATCCTTCCTTCTGAATTCAAACTGATTAGCCTATGTTTTCTGGAGCTTAGCAACGTCCCTTAAGCCTTCCCACTTCTTTTCTTGCCTTTCAAGGTAAGTTAGGTCAAGATGATTGCTTGTGGAGCAAGTTTGTACGGACAGAACCAAATTGGCTTCTCTTGATGAACTCTCTTTAAATCATCAACCAGCTTCTTCGTCTGGTCATTCCGTTCTTTATTTTAACAGAAACGTTTTGTTCCTGGTCATTACAGTAAGGAAGTTCATCAGAAGCTGAGAAGACTTACCCAAGGAAGCAGAAGTGTTGATGATTACTATCAGGAGATGGAGATCTTGATGCTGAAAGCTGCTGTGGATGAAAATTCAGAGGCAACTATGGCACGATTTCTAGCTGGTCTCAACCGTGATGTTCAAGATAGATTGGAATTGCAGGAGTATGTGGATATCTATGAGCTTTTACACAAGGCAATCCTCATTGAGCAGCAGATGAAGAGGAAACCGAATCCTAGAGGCTCTTATGGTAACACCACCAGACCATCTTATGGTAAAGAAGACAAGGCGTTTGTGAAACCAAAAGAAGAACCAAAGGCGTCTGGCAGAAATGATCAAGGGAAAGCGCCAGCCACAAGAACCAGAGATGTGAAGTGCTTCAAATGTCATGGATTTGGTCACTATGCCAGTGAGTGCACTAACAAGAAGGTCATGATCTTGCTTGAGAGTGGTGAACTAGTCTCTGAGGATGAGAAGGCTGAGGTTATTGACATGAAGACATGAATAAAAGATGGAGACAAAGAGAAGAGATGCATTTGGGTGAGTTGGAATGTTTTGGTCCGCACAGACTAGGAACACAAGTCATTCCGTACAAGACTTGACTTCCAAGCAAGCAAGTGACCTAACTTGGGTTGGAAGGCAAGGAAGTGGTTTAAACTCGATTAGAAGAGTGTCAGTTGGTCAAGAGAGACATTGGAGACTTTTGGAAGCAAGTGGGATTCAAAAATAGATCAGATCACATGTTATACTTAGGGGAGGAGGAGCTGTTTAGGTCCTGTCACTTTCAGGCTCCACTATCTCGACCAAGCAGCCTTATTATACTCTTATTCTTCTTGTCTGCATCCTACTTGTTTTGTCTTTAAATATTGTATCTCTGGAAACTGAATCAAGCAACGAAAACAATCCTTCTTTACTCTTATTTTCGAATCACTCTCTCTCTCTTCTCTCTCTTGAGTTTCTTCACTCTCTCTCTCTTGTTCTTCACACTGTTCTTCATTTTCTTACATGGTATCAGAGCTTTAAGCTCCTAAACCACTCAATTTCTTCCGCAAACACTCTCTATTCACTCTATACTTCAGTTCTATCCGATTACTTTCTGTTTATCTTGAAGAACATCCTTTTGTCCAGTGGATATTAGGACTGTTCTTGCAAGTTTCTGGGTTGTTCATGACCATTTCTCTTCATTTCTCTTCATATCTCTTTACATCTTCACGGTTTAAAGAGAAGTTAGCTTGTTTCTACTTGTTTCTCTTTGTCCAGTGTTCCAAAATTTCAAAAATCTCTACTCAGTTCACTCTATTACCCACTGGACAATAGCAAGTCGAAATGGAGCAACAGAAGCAAATGGTCATTTCAGTCACTTTGAAGGGTTTAAACTACCTACTATGGTCGAGATTGACCAAAACTGCCCTTGGTGGAAGAGGTCTACGGGAGCATATCACTTCAGGAGAAGCCCCAAGACAAATCACACAAGGAGAAGATGGCAGAGAAGTTGTAGTGACAGATGAAGGCAAATGGACTCAAGAGGATTTCATGGTGCTGTCTGCCTTGCAAAGTTCTCTAGATGGTCCCATTATGGAAGCCTACTCCTACTGTGAAACAGCAAAGGAAATGTGGGACACCTTGAAAAAGGTTTATGGAAACACTTCAAACCTCAGCAGAGTCTTTGAAGTGAAGAAGGCAATCAACAACTTGCACCAGGAGGATATGGACTTTACCAAGCACTTTGGGAAGTTTAGATCTTTGTGGGCTGAGCTGGAGATGCTAAGGCCAAGCACCACGGATCCTACTGTTCTCAATGCAAGGCGTGAGGAAGACAAGGTATTTGGGTTGCTACTCACCCTTAACTCCTCTTTCAATGATGTCATTAAACACATACTGAGAGCTAAGGATCTACCAAGTCTGGATGATGTGTGTGCTCAACTACAAAAGGAGAAAGGATCTGATGGGTTGTTTGGTGGGAAAGGAGAGCTTTCCATGGCTAGTAAGGCTGAAAAGATAGAGGTTATCTCAGCCAACAAGGTCTTCACCTAACTTAGGGTGCAAGGAAAGAAATAGAGGGAACTTGACCAGAAACTTATTCAAAGGGTCTGGAGCACATATTTCCTTGTCCAGAAGCAGAGAGAGACGTTGGGAGGAAGAGTCACATGTCTGATCTAGTCTGGTGAGGCAGAGAATCAATTGGAGACCAGTTAGGAGCTGTCACTTTCACTTCAGCTGCAAGAGCCCTTTGTCTTGTTCTCTCTCATTTGTTTATTGTATTTCCTTGTCAACTTGCATCTGTGTATTCTGTCTATTTAAAGGCTGTAAGCAGACATAATTAATCTAAGGAAACCATTTCTCTCCTTCTCTCTCTTTTACAATTTCGAAATCTCTCTCTCTCTCTCTCTCTCTCTCTTGTTCTTCATGTTCTTCATTCTCCAGCAATAAACTCTCTCTAAAATCTCTCTTTCTAACACATTGGAGGTAACTTGGAAGAGCAAGAAGCAGAAGATTGTGTCTTGTTCCAGTGCTGAAGCAGAATATAGGGCAATGAGGATGCTCACCAGTGAGCTGATGTGGATCAGAAACCTTTTAAGGGACTTGGGTATAGAGGCCACAACCCCAATCACTATGCACTGTGACAACCAGGCAGCAATTCATATAGCATCCAACAGTGTGTTCCATGAAAGGACTAAGCACATTGAGGTGGATTGCCATAAGGTTAGACAAGCTGTGGAGCAGCAAATCATCTTGCCATGCTACACAAGAAGTGAAGATCAGTTGGCAGACATCTTCACCAAGGTAGCCAGCACCAAGGTTTGTGAGTTCATCCATTCAAAATTGGGACTCATAGACCTCACTTCTCACTAACTCTCCTTGCATGGAGACCTATACTCTTTTTCCTTAATGTGTTTTTCTCCCACTGGGTTTTACACATTAAGGTTTTAATGAGGGAGGTTCTTCATGTATCCAAGCTTGACCAGTCCCTATGGTCAAGCTTGAGGGGAGTATTGAGATGAAGAACCAGAAGAGAATGAGAGACACTGATCAGCATGGACAAAGTGGAGAAGGAACTTAGAGACTTGAGGAACAAGGCATTCCGTACAAGACTTGGAACTCAAGTCATCCAAGAGAAGACCTAGCTTGACTTGGAAGACAAGGCAAGTCTCACTCACTTGCTAACCTTACTCACGTGGGAGGAGTGCTCTCTGGACCAAGTTTGAATTTAAAATAGGAGAAATCACATGATTCAAATCAGGCAAGAGTGGACTGTTAGGAGAGGTCACTCTCAGCATCAGGAATCTCGACCAGAGAGGACCAGGACCACTTGCATTAGTTTATTGTTTCTCTTTTGTTTGTTTCTAAATGTCACTGTCCTCTCTCTCTCTCTCTGGTTCCCTATAAAACAATGTAGTAGGCAGAATGAATTAATTAAGGAGAAAGAAACCTCCTCTTTACTTGTTTACTCTCTCTCTCTCTTCTCTCACGAAAATACTCTCCTCCTCTCTCTTTCATCAAGTGTTCTTCATGTTCTAGCTGTTCTTCAGCTGTTCTTCAGCTCATGGCCAGATCATGATCCCCTTAGCCATGAAGCATCTACTCTTTCCTTTGTGTGTTTTTATCCCACTGGGTTTTGCACACAAAGGTTTTAATGAGGGATGTCTTCATGGGTTCCAAGCTTAACCATATCCTGTGGTTAAGCTTGAGGGGGAGTATTGACATGAAGACATGAATAAAAGATGGAGACAAAGAGAAGAGATGCATTTGGGCGAGTTGGAATGGTTTGGTCCGTACAGACTTGGAACACAAGTCATTCCGTACAAGACTTGACTTCCAAGCAAGCAAGTGACCTAACTTGGGTTGGAAGGCAAGGAAGTGGTTTAAACTCTACAAGAAGAGTGTCAGTTGGTCAAGAGAGACGTTGGAGACTTTTGGAAGCAAGTGGAATTCAAAAATAGATCAGATCACATGTTCTACTTAGGGGAGAAGGAGCTGTATAGGTCCTGTCACTTTCACGCTCCACTATCTCGACCAAGAAGCCTTATTATACTCTTATTATTCTTGTCTACATCCTACTTGTTTTGTCTTTAAATATTGTATCTCTGGAAACTGAATCAAGCAAGGAAACAATCCTTCTTTACTCTCATTCTCGAATCACTCTCTCTCTCCTCTCTTTCTCTCTTGTTCTTCACTGAGTTCTTCATTTTCTTACATGGTATCAGAGCTTTAAGCTCCTAAACCACTCTATTTCTTCCGCAAACACTCTCTTATCACTCTATACTTCAGTTATATCCGATTATTTTCTTTATATCTTGAAGAACATCCTTTTGTCCAGTGGATATTAGGACTGTTCTTGCAACTTTCTGGGCGGATCTTGACCATTTCACTTCATTTCTCTTCATATCTCTTTATATCTTCACGGTTTAAAGAGAGTATAATTTTTTTCTACTTGTTCTATCCGGTTACTTTCTTTATATCTTGAAGAACATCCTTTTGTCCAGTGGATATTAGGACTGTTCTTGCAAGTTTCTGGGCTGTTCTTGACCATTTCGCTTCGTTTCTCTTCATATCTCCTTATATCTTCAAGGTTTAAAGAGAGTATAGTTTGTTTCTACTTGTTTCTCTCTGTCCAGTGTTCCAAAATTTCAAAAATTTCTACTCAGTCTACTCTATTACCCACTGGATAATAGCAAGTCAAAATGGAGCAACAGAAGCAAATGGTCATTCCAGTCACTTTGAAGGGTTTGAACTACCTACTATGGTCGAGATTGACCAAACCTGCCCTTGGTGGAAGAGGTTTATGGGAGCATATCACCTCAGGAGAAGCCCCAAGACAAATCACCCAAGGAGAAGATGGCAGAGAAGTTGTAGTGACAGATGAAGGCAAATGGACTCAGGAGGATTTCATGGTGCTGTCTGCCTTGCAAAGTTCTCTAGATGGTGTGAGTTTTAGTAATTTAGTGAGTGTTTAAATGAGATTCAGAAAGAATTTGTTGCTGGAAATGTGAAGAATAGTAAGAACAGGAGAGAGAGTGAGGGATTTCGTGAGTGAGAGAGAGAGAAGGAGAGAATATAATTTCCTTACTTGATTTAGTTTCTGGTACAAGCCTTTTAATAGGCAAAATAAAACATAAACAAATACACAAGCTGACAAGAGATATATTAAACAAATAGGACTGAGGGAAGGCAGAGGCACGCCCAGACTTGTTGGAAAGAGACAGGAAGGGACAGAGGTTTTGTCCAGACATGGTGGAAAGGGACAGGACCTAAATGGGTGTCTCATTATCTTGGCATGTGATCTTCTTCTTCCCTAACGTCTCTCTGCTCCTCTGGTGACCAGATCACATGGTCTGATTTAAATAAGTCTCCTTCCCTCTCTAGCTAACCCTTTTGATATGGGCACGGGAAGCACCCTTCTCACACTGGATGTATAGAGGATGAGTATCAAGCTTTGGTGGATGGATGGAGGTGAGAATGGAATGAGTTCTTGCGGATGGAATGGAATGAGATGATAACCGGCTTGATTGCTCTTAAAACGGATCAGTGGAGGATGGGAAACAACAAATGGTCGTGTAACCAACTTGCTATCTCACTGGATGGAGGATGACGTGATGATGGAGTGTGGATCCAAGCTGCTTGTTCGTATAAACAACTCAACAAGGACAAGGGATGGAGATGGAGTGAATAGATTGAAGAACTCAATCAGATGGATCGAAAGTCGCCACAAGCTCTATGGAATAAGCTTGATAAGACTCGGCTGCTCTCTATGCTGCTTCTCACACACACGGAAAGACTTAGGGTTTTAGTTGCTAGGGGCAAACTGACTCATATATTTCAAAGTAGGTTAAAAAATACAAGGCTGCTTATAGGGGCTTATATACTCGCCGATGCAGCTATGCCCTTCTAGGGGTCTTTGAAGCAAATTTAATACAATGACTCAATCTTAGGACCTAATAAAAAGCATAGGCTAAACAATGCCTGGTTTATTCGAAAATGAAAGAAATAAAAGACCCAAAACCTGCAAGGAAAATCAAGTAAATAAAATATTGAAATATGCTTACCTTACTTACCTTTCTGGTGGATTTGAATTGTGGTAAGGTAGCCGTTGGGGTTAGGAGAAGAGCAGAAGTGTGAAGTGTTGTCGTTTAGAAAGCTTGCCTCCTCTCCTTGATACTCACCGTTTCACTTAAGTGGGGAGATGGTGAATAAGGAAACCATCTCTTTATGCGGAATGATAGACCATAGGATAGCATTATCTTTTGGACCGTCTTGTATAACATAAGGTTGAGTCTTCATAACCTCTGATCCAGAAATGGAGAGCTTGTCTAGACGGTTTGTGATGTCATCTAAGTTGGAGTTGCTATTAGCCTTGGCAAACAATCCTTCAATGGCTTCACAGAAGCTTGCAATCACCCCCTTGGTTCCTGATCTTGTTCTTGGTGCTTGTCTTAGGGTGGGGATGTTGATGTCTGGTTCTATGTCCTCATCATTCTCTCCCTCTTGAGAAGGTTCTGACCTCAGAACAGTTTCATCTGCATGAAAATAAGATAGATCAGACACATTGAATGTGGAAGATACATTTAACTCACCTGGCAGCTCCAGCTGGTATGCATTGTCATTGATCTTCTTCAGGACTTTGAAAGGGCCGTCTCCTCTAGGGGATAGTTTGGACTTCCTCTGGTTAGGGAACCTTTCTGATCTCATGTGTAACCAAACCCAATCTCCTGGTTCAAAAGAAACCTCCTTTCTGCCCTTATCAGCTTGCTTCTTGTTCAGCTCATTCTGGTGCTCTAAGTTAGCCTTGACCTTCTCATGAATCTTCTGCATCAACTCGGCCTTAGTCTCTCCTTCTTGACTAATCATCTGGTCCTTGTGGGGAATAGGTAGGAGATCCAGAGGTGTTGTTGGCTTAAACCCATACACAATCTCAAAAGGTGATAGCTTAGTAGCAGAATGTGGAACTCGGTTGTAAGCAAACTCAATGAAAGGTAGACAATCAAGCCAATTCCTCAAGTTCTTACCAACCGTGGCTCTCAGTAGTGTGGAGAGTGTGCGGTTCACAACCTCAGTCTGACCATCAGTTTGGGGATGGTAGGTTGTTGAGAAGAGCAGCTTAGTTCCCAGCTTCCTCCAAAGTGTTCTCCAAAAGTGGCTCAAGAACTTGGTGTCTCGGTCAGAAACAATGGTTCTAGGGATGCCATGAAGCTTCACCACTTCCTTGAAGAATAAGTCAGCAGTTTGGGATGCGTCATTGGTTTTGTTGCAAGGAATGAAGTGTGCCATCTTAGAGAACCGGTCTACTACCACAAAGATGGAATCCTTGTTTCTGATCTTTGGCAATCCTAGAACAAAATCCATGGAAATGTCTACCCAAGGTAGATCAGGAATAGGCAAAGGAATGTATAATCCATGAGGATGCAACCTGGACTTTGCCTTGAGACAAATGATGCACCTTGCACAGAACCTCTCTACATCTCTCCTCAAATGTGGCCAGAAGAAATGCTCATTAGTGTCTTGTCACGGCCAAAATGTCCCATGAGTCCCCCTCCATGTGCTTCTCTCAGGATCAGATCACGCATTGATCCTTGTGGAATACATAGTCTCTTATCCCTGAAAAGGAACTCATCTTGCTGAATGAAAGACCCAAATGCTCCTTGTCTACACTGCTTGTAGATGCCTCCAAAGTCAGGATCCTCACCATACTGATCCTTGATGTGTTCAAAACCCATAACCTTAGCCTCCATCAATGAGATAAGCGCATGTCTTCTGGATAAGGCATCAGCTACAATGTTCTCCTTCCCCTTCTTGTACTTGATCACATAAGGGAATGACTCTACAAACTCTAACCAACGAGCATGTCTCTTCTTCAAAGTGTTTTGTCCTCTCAAGTACTTGAGTGTCTCATGTTCAGTGTGGATCACAAACTCCTTGGATAAGAGGTAGTGCTGCCAAGTCTCTAGTGACCTCACTAAAGCATACAGTTCTTTGTCATAGGTGGGGTAGTTGAGGGTTGCTCCATGTAGTTTCTCACTGAAGAATGCTACTGGTTTTCCTCCTTGAGTTAACACGGCTCCCACACCTGTTCCTGAGGCATCACATTCAATCTCAAAAGTTTTGTCAAAGTTAGGCAAAACCAAAACAGGAGCATTAGTTAAACTAGTTTTAAGTTTTTGAAAAGCTTCTTCCTGTTCAGTTCCCCATTTGAAGGCAACATCCTTCTTGATCACTGATGTCAGTGGGGCTGCTATGGTACTGAAGTCTTTGACAAACCTTCTGTAGAAACTGGCCAAACCATGGAAACTTCTCACATGGCCAATGGTGGTTGGGGTAGGCCAATCTTGCACTGCTTTGATCTTCTCCTCATCTACTTTCAGTCCCTGTGAACTAACAACAAAGCCTAGGAATACTAGTTGATCAGTGCAAAAGGTACACTTCTTAAGGTTAGCATATAGATGTTCTAGGCGTAAGGTTTCCAAAACCTTTCCAAGATGTTTAAGATGATCTTCTAAGCTAGTGCTATAGATCAAAATATCATCAAAGTAAACCACTACAAACTTACATATGTATGCCCTTAAGACATGGTTCATGAGGCGCATGAAGGTGCTTGGGGCATTGGTGAGGCCAAATGGCATGACTAGCCACTCATAGAGTCCCCTTTTGGTTTTAAAGGCAGTCTTCCACTCATCACCTTCCTTCATTCTAACCTGGTGATAACCACTCTTCAGGTCTATCTTGGAGAAGATAGTGGCACCACTGAGCTCATCCAGCATGTCATCAAGTCTTGGTATTGGGTGTCTATACTTGATGGTTATGTTGTTGATGGCACGGCAGTCTACACACATCCTCCAAGTCCCATCTTTCTTTGGCACCAATAGAACAGGAACAGCACAAGGGCTTAGACTCTCCCTGATGTATCCCTTATCCATCAAGTCTTGCACCTGCTTCTCTAGTTCTTTGGCTTCCTCCGGGTTCACCCTATAGGCTGGGCGGTTTGGTAATGGAGCTCCTGGAATGAGGTCAATCTGGTGTTCTATACCTCTAATAGGTGGTAAACCAGTGGGTATGTCTTCTGGAAATAGATCCTGGAACTTCTCAATGAGTTGAACCACGGATGGGGGAAGTTCTTGTTCCTCATAACCTGTCAACACACCTTCCTTAAAGATCATTAGTAGCACCTGTGTTTTGCATTCTAATGATTTTAAAACTTGTTGGGAAGTGATGTATAGGTTAGTCTTACTGGCCTTGTTACCTTTGTCCATCTCTTTTTGCATGTCTAGGACTTGCTGTGGTGTCAAAGGAGCAAGGTTGTGCTTGCGGTTGTTGTGAGTGAAGCTGTAGAAGTTGGTGCGGCCATTGTGGATTGTCTCCTTGTCAAACTGCCAAGGTCTCCCCAGCAGGAGATGTCCAGCTTGCATAGGAACAACATCACAAGTCACCTGATCAGCATATCTGCCTATGCTGAATGGGATCACCACTTGTTCACCAATCTTCAACTCAGTCTCATCATTCAACCACTTGAGCCGGTATGGCTTTGGATGCTTGGTCTTTTTGAGACCTAACTTGTCAACCAAGTACTTGCTGGCAACATTAGTACACGAGCCTCCATCAATGATCAGACTGCATACCTTAGAGTCTATGGTGCATCTAGTGTGGGAAATATTTTCCCTCTGGATGGTTTCTGGCTCAAACATAGCACTTAGGGCTCTCCTGGTCACAAGTATCTCTCCCTCATCTGGATAGTCAGTGATCTCTTCATCAGTACCAGCCGTTTCTTCTTCAGTCTCTTCTTGAGTCTCATATCCTCCATCTTCTCTGAGGATCATTACCCTCTGGTTAGGACAGTCTCGGGAATAATGTCCTTTCCCTTGACATTTGTAGCAAGTAATGTCACGGTTCCTAGGTGTAGCACCCTTTCCTTGATCAGTCTTATTGTTCTTGGAAGCCTCTGGTGCTGGATTCTTCTTGAACCGGCTCTCCACTTCAATGGACTTGGCTTTGTCATTGTTCTTTTGTACTGGTGGTGTCCAAGTACTCTTGCTTCTACTGGTGGCTATGGTCTTCCTCTTGATGTGTTGCTCGGCTTGAATAGCATAGTGCAACAAGTCATGGAAGTGCTCATAGTTTTGCTTTTCCACCTTTCTTGTAATCCGGTCTTGTAACCCATCTAAGAATTGTGCCATCAAGGTCTCCTCAGAGTCTTGTACCTCCAGACGGTTCCTGAGTGCATCAAACTCCTCATAGTATTCTTCTACTGACTTGTTCCCTTGAGTGAGTTTCCTGAACCCCTTTTGCAAGTCTTTGTAGTAGTAACTTGGCACATATCTCTTCCTCAGCAAGGCTCTCATGTCATCCCAAAGAGTAATAGGACCACGTCTAAGCCTTCTCCTTTCTGAAGTCTCCCTATCCCACCATGACAAGGCAGTGTCAGTGAGTTGGGCAGCAGCTAGAGAGATCTTCCTTGCCTCCGAGTAGTTATAGTAATCAAAGATGTATTCCATCCTTGTTCATGATGAACTCGAGAGAGAGAGAGAAAAGAGAACCACAAAAGAAAGAAATGATTTGCTTGATTGATTATTCAGAGAGGAGATACAAATATATAGGCAGAGATTTAGGTTTACAACGGATACAAAAGCAAAGGTTATGGAGTGGGAGACGTGGCCGGTCAAGGGAAGAGGAGCGCCTGGTTTGAACGAGTGGATGAGGGTGCGAGATGCTTTTGGCATCTTGACCAGATGCCTTCTCCTTTCCAGCCTTGGACAGGCTGTCTTGGTCAAGCTTGACCCCTTATCCACGAGCCACTTCTTTACCGAGTTACCAACAAGTTAACCTTCTTCCTTTTCACCCACCAAGGTTATCTTCTTCCTTCTGCCTTGTGACCCAAGTATCGGCCATGGATGTACAGACCATGAGTTGTACGGATCCGTACAACTTGACCCGGAATTTGCACAAGACCAAAATGTGATTTGGTCGAGTTTAAAGTAATTTGGGTCGAGTGGTCCGTACGGTCGGCCGTACAGTCCGTATGGTCCGTACCGTCCGTACACTTAACCCAAATTTGCACAACCTTCCCTTTGATCCCAAAATCCATCCTAAACCCTTTAAACCTCCTCTCTTTATTTCCTCAGATCAACACTCCCCCTCAAGCTTGACCATGTGGAACAAGTCATGCTTGGAATGCTATGAGCTCCCCCTCATTAAAAACCTCACCAAAGAGAAAACCCTTTCTGGGATAAAATCCTTTGATGAGGGAAAAAGAGTGGAGACCCCATATGATGAGGTCATGGACCAGAACCAAGCTCCCATCACCATTCCTAAGGTCACAGAAGGCCCCATGACCCGTTCCAAGGCTAGGAGGCTCAAGGATGGATTCATACTTGCTGTTCAAGCTATCCTAGACAATATGGACGAATCACTAAACATGCCAATAGCTCAACCCACCAAAGTAGAGCATATCAACGAGTCAAGTGATGACTTGAGCAATGCCTTTGCGCAACTCAATATCACTCCAGGTAAGGAAGCTCATTTGGCTGAAACTGACAAGGAAGGTTATGTGGCAGGAATGGATGTGGAAGAAGACCCCATTCCTGATGAAGAAGGCCTTAAAGACTCAAGTATTAAAGTACCAGAAATAGAAGACCAAGTCATGAGTTCTACCAAGGTTGATCCAGACGCCCTCAAGATCAACTACCTAGCAAAGAAGGCCAACACTGAACCAAGGGAAGTCTTTACTTTATTTACACTTTGTGCAGGTAAGATGGGTCAGTCTAGTGGTTCCTAGAACTCGCCTATCCCACAAGCAACCAGGGTTCGAGGCCAAGACTTAGCTTAGGCCTTATTTTCTTTTATTTTGCAACTTTCCTTTTTTTGGTCTTAAATCGGGCAATGTTAGTTTTCTATTTTCTTGTTTAAACCCTAAGTCCTGTCGTTTTGAGTCTTTTTCCTTTTCTTGAGTCGACCATTAGGTCAAGGCTGAAGGACTATTAATAAAGTCCCACACGCAGCCATTGTAACACACAACTTTTTACCCTAGATCAATATACGAGTCAGTTTGCCCCCTAGAGCAAGCCGCAGCCGACTTCTTCTCTCTTGTGAGATTCAAGTGAGCAGAGTCTTGAACTGTATCAAGGATCCATCATCATCCTTGTGGTGTTCTTCGTTCCATCATCTTCATCATCAATCAAACATACATCCTGCCGGACTGGAAAAACATACATCCTGCCGGACTGGAAAAACACCTAAGGATACTGATCAAGGAAGTGACACAGCATATGGTCAGAGGAGAATGCTCCTATTCAGCTTACATGGGTGAGTCAGTAGGAGAAAGATTGGGATCCAATGAACCAGAGATATCAAGAGCTGATGGTCCTATTACGAGGAAGGATTGGGAGACATTTATGGAGCACATCCAAGCTTTGGTTACAACCAGGAAGCAAAAGAGACACTCTAGTGTTGGTGGAGAGGCTACTATTCCTATTATAGTGGATTCTGGAGCAACTGCTTTGATCTAATACACTCTGATGTGTGGACATCTCCATGTGTGTCTAGGGATAATCAGAAGTATTTTGTGACGTTTATTGATGAGAAGTCTAAGTATACTTGGATCACATTGCTTCCATCTAAGGATAGACTGTTAGATGCCTTTGTAAACTTCCAAGCATATGTTACTAATCATTACAATGCTACTGTGAAGGTACTAAGGTCAGACAATGGTGGAGAATACACTAGTCATGCATTCAAGAATCACTTGGCCAAGCATGGGATAGTGCATCAGACGAGTTGTCCTTACACACCACAGCAAAATGGAGTTTCTGAGAGGAAGAATAGGCATCTTATGGAGGTTGCTAGATCCATGATGTACCATGCTAATGTCCCTAGGCGATTTTGGAGTGATGCAGTTCAGACTGCATGCTATCTTATCAACCGGATTCCAACCAAGATATTGAAGAATCTGTCTCCATATGAAGTGTTGAACAAAACCAAGCCATATATAGATCATTTGAGAGTATTTGGGTGTCGGTGCTATGTCTTGATTCCTGGAGAACAGAGGAACAAGTTGGATGCAAAGAGTACTAAAGCTATGTTTATTGGTTACTCAGTAACTCAAAAGGGGTACAAGTGCTATGATCCAGTGACAAGGAGAGTGTTGGTTTCCAGAGATGTGAAGTTCATGGAGGCAAAGGGGTATTAGGAGGAAAAGAAATGGGAAGACTTAGAAGACATGTCTAAAGAACCAGAGGATAAGGCATTGAATCTGAAGTTCTTATTGGAGAAGCTTGGGGTAAACATGTCCCAAGATGAAGGGATAAGGGGCACTCCTCCTTCTGATCAAGCTAGAGGAACTGAAGGAACAACCCCTCTTGATCATGAGGGGGGAGAAGAGTCTGAATCAGAAGTGCAGGAGCAGCATCAAGAGGATTCAGGTCATCATGATCAAGAGGTGACACATGAGGCTGAGAATTTGGATCAGTCTAGTGGAGAGGAGGTAAATGAGACACCTCCAGAAGTTCAAGAAGAGGTTCAGCCTTTGCGGAGGAGCACAAGGGTTAGGAGGGATCCTTCCAACTGGGTAAACACGAGAGTGTACTACAATGCCCAGGCTGTGAAGCATCCTTCTCAAGTCGTGTGTTCCTTTGCAGAGTATCCAGAAGAACACATGGTGTTTATGTGTAACTTGGATGAGAATGAGGTTCCAAGATCCTATGAAGAAGCCATGAAGGATAAAGAATGGAGAGAGTCAGTGGGTAATGAAAGGGATGCAATGATCAGAAATGACACATGGTATGAGAGTGAACTACCTAAGGGGAAGAAGGCTGTGACTAGTAGATGGATATTTACAATCAAATACCTTGCAAATGGGCAGATTGATAGGAAGAGGACCAGGTTAGTAGCAAGAGGCTTTACACAGACTTATGGTGAAGATTACATTGATACATTTGCTCCTGTAGCTAAGCTTCACACAGTCCGGATTGTATTGTCTATTGCTACAAACCTAGAGTGGGACTTATGGCAGATGGATGTGAAGAATGCTTTCTTGCAAGGTGAGCTTGAAGATGAGGTTTATATGCTGCCGCCCCCTGGTCTTGAGCATCTAGTGAAACCAGGAAATGTGTTGAGATTGAAGAAAGCTATATATGGGTTAAAGCAGTCACCTAGAGCCTGGTATAGAAAGCTGAGTACAACTCTAAATGGGAGAGGGTTCAGAAAGTCTGAACTAGATCACACTCTCTTCACTCTGGTTACTCCATCAGGGATCATTGTGATATTGGTGTATGTGGATGATTTGATCATCACAGGAAGTGATAAGGCTGGGATTAAAGCTACTAAGGAGTTTCTCAAGTCAGTGTTTGATATCAAAGATTTGGGAGAGATGAAGTATTTCTTGGGGATTGAGATATGCAGATCTAAGGAGGGTTTGTTTATGTCTCAAAGGAAGTATACGATGGATATGTTGAAGGAGACTGATGTGCTTGGAGGAAAGATAGCCAAGACACCTCTTGAAGAGGGGTATAAGGTTCTACTTGAGGGGGAGATTGAAGAGAACCAGTTGTTTGAGGATGCTAAGTTATACAGGAAGATGGTTGGGAAGCTGATCTACTTGACTATCACAAGACCAGATCTATGTTTTGCAGTAAATCAAGTAAGTCAGCATATGCAGGATCCAAAGGTCCATCACTGGAAGATGGTTGACAGGATACTAAGGTATTTGAGTGGCACGCCTGGACAAGGAGTGTGGATGGGATGCAATGGCAGTACAAAAGTAGTTGGGTATTGTGATGCTGATTGGGCAGGAGATAGAGTTGATAGGAAATCAACTACTGGGTATTGTACATTCATTGGAGGGAACCTGGTTACTTGGAAGAGTAAGAAGCAGAAGTTTATTTCCTGTTCAAGTGCTGAGGCTGAGTATAGGGCTATGTTGAAGCTGACAAACGAGTTGGTATGGATCAAGGGCATTCTGAAGCATCTGGAGATTGAACAGACTACTCCCATGACAATGCACTGTGATAATCAAGCAGCAATTCACATTGCGTTGAACTCAGTCTTCCATGAGAGAACAAAGCACATAGAAGTTGATTGTCATAAGGTGAGACAGATGATTGTATCAGGAGTGATATTGCCATGCTATACAAGGAGTGAGGATCAACTTGCTGATGTGTTCACCAAGGCTGCGAGATTAAAAACAATGGATTCCATCCTTTCTAGGTTGGGACTCATTGATCTCACTCCAAACATCTGATCCCCTCGCCATGGGGTCTTTACTCTTTTCCTTATCAAGGTTTTATCCCTAAGGAGGGTTTTCTTTGGTAAGGTTTTTAATGAGGAAGATCTCATGGCATTCCAAGCTTGACTTGTTCCACATGGTCAAGCTTGAGGGGGAGTGTTGAAATGAGTGAGTACATAAAGAGAAGTGAAGGGGGGTTTGATGTGGCTGAAGAGAAGGAAGGTTTGGGAAGGTTTTGGGAGAGTTTGGATCGACCAGTCCGTACAGGCCGTACAAGCCGTACAGGCCGTACAGGCCGTACAGGCCGTACCATTCCGGGTCGACCAAACCTCGACCAAAACTTACCAAAGTTACCCGGGTAACTTTTCTATCAAGAAGAAGTTACCTTTACCCTTATCCTGTTGCTATAAGACGTTGGAAAGGATAAGGACAGAGTCTTGGACAGGCTGGCACAGCTGGAAAGTAAAAGAAGCTTTTGTGGCCAGCAAGGAAGGAACTAAAAGGAGTTTATGTGGCCAGAAAAGAAGATACCAAAGCATCTTTTGATTCCTCCACGAAAACCCTTGTATCTGACTCTATATATGTTGTAACTCTCTCATTTTTCATCAATCAACCGAGTTTAAGCCTCTCTCTCTCTCGTTTCTCTCTTTACTCTCTTTATTCTCTTTATTCTCTCTAATCTCTCTAATCTTTCATACAATCAATCTGTTTCTCTCTTAAACTCGTGCCTTTACACTCACTAAATCAAAACTGAATACATAGCATCCAAGATGGAGCAAAACAAGGCTGTTGTGGTTCCAGTAACCTTGAAAGGGTTAAACTACCTTTTCTGGTCAAGACTTGTGAAGACTGCTCTTGGAGGTCGTGGCTTATGGAGTCATGTGACAGAAGGTCAAGCCCCAAAGCTGGTAACACAAGGTAAAGATGGCCAAGAGGTTGTAGCTGTTGATGAAACCAAATGGGTTCAAGAAGACTTTCTGATGCTGTCAACCATCCAAAACTCTCTTGACCCAAGTATCCTAGAGGCATATTCCTACTGTGAAACCTCTAAGCAACTGTGGGATACTCTGTATAAGGTGTATGGGAATGTCTCGAACCTTAGCAGAGTCTTTGAAGTGAAGAGAGCCATCAACTCTCTCAAGCAAGAAGACATGGACTTCAATCAGTTCTTTGGGAAGTTCAGGTCACTGTGGGCTGAGTTTGAAATGCTCAGACCGAGTACAACTGATCCAGTGGTGTTAAATGAAAGGCGTGAGCAAGACAGGGTCTTTGGACTGCTCCTGACCCTTAACCCTTGCTACAATGATTTGATTAAGCACATACTCAGAGCTGAGAAGCTACCATCCCTGGATGAAGTGTGTGCTCAAATCCAGAGGGAACAAGGATCAGTTTGAAGGAAAGGGAGAGCTTACCATGGCACACAAGGTGGAAGTAGCAGTTGCTAACAAGGGATACTACAAGCAGGATGATAGGAAGGTGTGGGTGTGTGATCATTGCAAGAAGAAAGGCCACATGAAGGACAAGTGCTGGATCCTTCACCCTCACCTCAAACCTGCCAAGTTCAAAGAGTCAAGGAGTCAGTACATGGATGCAAGAGCACACTTCTCCTCAGACACGCCAGAACCATCCACACCATCTATGTGCTCAACCATGTGCTTTCATGTTGGTTCAAATGCAGCTAGTGAAGCCAAAACCATGGCGACAAGTGCTCTGTCTACCTTGAGGACCACTCAGGATGAGACTATCAAGAGGTCAGACCTTGATGCTCTCATCAAAGCCCTCAAGGAGAACTCTGGTATTGTTCTTGGAACCTCTTTAAATGCATTACACTGTTGGAATAATGAAAGAAAGAGAAGAAGAAACAAAGCTGGTTAAAGATAGAATCTGGATCAAGCAGACTTGACTTGCAAGGAAAGATGAAGGTTGTCCATAAACCACTTAACCTAACCTGACTTGCAAGGCAAGAAAGTTGTTTGGAAAACTCTTGGACGTGGCTAAAGGTCCACAAACCTAATGATACTTGGTTTGAATTCAAATGGAAGGAGCTAGTTTGAATTGGAGAAGAAGAAGTCACATGGGTGCTTTGGAGATGCAGCTGGACCTGTCACTATCACACCAAGCTGAATGTGCCCTCTTCCTCCAGTCACTTTCTCTTCCTCTGGACGTGCCAGACTGTCCATGCCACAGTCTACTCCTTACCAGTCTGCCCCAGCCAGTTCTGAACTTGCTCTGGTCTGTCTTTCTTTACAAAATTAGTTATTTAAGTTTTCATGTTTTATTAGTAATTTATTGTGCTTGTAATGTCTTGTAACTTGGCTATAAAGCCCTCACATGTAACCCACAAAATTCCTAAGGAGAATTGAGCCTCCTCCTTCATTATCCTCTCTGGTTCATACACTCTCATATTCTCTCTAAGTCTCATCCACTCTCTCATACTCAGAAACTCTCTTAAACTCTCCATAATCTCTCAAACTCTCTAAAGTGAGAGTGAAGTCTCTCCTTCACTAAATATCCTATTCTCTAGTTCATATACTCTCTCAAGTCTCTTACTCTCTGGTCACACGACCTCACACCCACAAACACTCTCAACCTCACTAAAATCTCTCATTCTCTCATTCAAGGCAATCCTGACTCATACTCTTGTCTCTCATCCATTCTCTTGTTTTATGTAAACCAGAATCTCACACACTTTCATTCTCACCATATTCTCTCTATTCTCACATGGTATCAGAGCCTCAAAACTCCTGAAAACCTATTCATACTTCTGCAAAATCTCTGTAAAAATCTGTCTACAAAATCTTCTTGGATACATCTCTTTATCCACTGGTCCAAAGGTCTTCCAGGAGGGAACAAAATCACCAGAACGCAAGATAGGAGAGTATACCAGTGTTTGAAACTTAAGGAAGCCTCATCTCAGTTCAACAAGCTTCATCAAAGTTTCAGTTTCCAGTTCTGTCTTTTGCAAAACCAGTGGGTACATTCTTTTGTCCACTGGTCCAAACTTTCCAAGATGGAGAGATTAATTGAAATGGCGACTCCAGAGACTTCAAGGGGTCCAAATAAGAAACAAAACCACCTCCTCTGGTCAAAAATCCTGAAGAAAATCCATGGGGAAAACCTTTCTTGGAGCAAGGTCACTGAAAAAGCTGGCTGTTCAAACTATTTTCTAGCCAACAAAGCTGAAGCTCACTCTCTGATCCCCAAGACCCACGACCAGCAAGAAGACAGGAGGGGTTTGAAGTGTCTCCTTGACCAGAAGGAGGGAATCATCAAGAAGAGGTGTTTGATATTCAATCCACACCTCAAACCACTTCAGTTTCACTAAGCCCACGTTGGTTGGAGGTTCAAGAAACCAGCTCAGGTTCTTAATAACCTGTGCCTCCTTGAAATAAAGAGCAAGAAGCCCATGTGTTCCGAGCCTACAGAAGATGTAAATTCCTGTCCATGGAGAAAATGCCCACTGCCCAGCAACACTTTGGACACTGATTGTGTTCATTAACTCCCAAGATGGTAGAGGAAGATTGGTGTTGTGGAGAGATTGCTCAAGAGGTATTACCTGAAGCCAAGAGGGTGAACAGGTGGTTCCTCAAGAGAGAAAGGCTACAATTCAAGCCAAGAGAGCTGTGGTCTCAAGGTGTTGGCTGTCATTGGCTCTCAACTTCAAGCTTGGCCATATACTCTCATTCTCTGGTCAAGCTTGAGGAGGGGTGTTAATGAGAAGCCAATGACCCATTGTTGAAGCTGAAGCAAAGGAAAAAGCGGAGTTGACCAGGGATACTCTTGGCTGAGCAAAGAGAAGGCAGTTCACTAAAAAGATGGCTGCTGACTCTTTGTAAAGTCCCCCTATCAAGTCAGTTCTACATGTCACTTTGCAAGGCCATTCTGAAGAAGGATGAAGTGAGGGATTCAAGTGCAAGCCAGGAGGGCAGACACTCCTCATTATCACCCCAAATACATGCTGGCTTGATCTCAACCCATGAAGAAGGCAAGAAGTCAGAAACAAGGGGGAGACAAGCTGTGAAACAAGAAGAAGGTTCTAATGGAACCAGTTGAGTGTGAAGCAGGAAAGGAGTGGCGCCCTTCCTGGCCAATAAAGTTGTCTAAACCTAGGCTGGATTGCTTGTACTCTTTTTCCCTATAATTAGGTTTTTAATGAGGCAAGTAATCTCAGTTCCAAGCTTGCCCAAGGATTCCTATGGTCAATCTTGAGGGGGAGTGTTGGAATAATGAAAGAAAGAGAAGAAGAAACAAAGCTGGTTAAAGATAGAATCTGGATCAAGCAGACTTGACTTGCAAGGAAAGATGAAGGTTGTCCATAAACCACTTAACCTAACCTGACTTGCAAGGCAAGAAAGTTGTTTGGAAAACTCTTGGACGTGGCTAAAGGTCCACAAACCTAATGATACTTGGTTTGAATTCAAATGGAAGGAGCTAGTTTGAATTGGAGAAGAAGAAGTCACATGGGTGCTTTGGAGATGCAGCTGGACCTGTCACTATCACACCAAGCTGAATGTGCCCTCTTCCTCCAGTCACTTTCTCTTCCTCTGGACGTGCCAGACTGTCCATGCCACAGTCTACTCCTTACCAGTCTGCCCCAGCCAGTTCTGAACTTGCTCTGGTCTGTCTTTCTTTACAAAATTAGTTATTTAAGTTTTCATGTTTTATTAGTAATTTATTGTGCTTGTAATGTCTTGTAACTTGGCTATAAAGCCCTCACATGTAACCCACAAAATTCCTAAGGAGAATTGAGCCTCCTCCTTCATTATCCTCTCTGGTTCATACACTCTCATATTCTCTCTAAGTCTCATCCACTCTCTCATACTCAGAAACTCTCTTAAACTCTCCATAATCTCTCATACTCTCTGAAGTGAGAGTTAAGTCTCTCCTTCACTTAATATCCTATTCTCTAGTTCATATACTCTCTCAAGTCTCTTACTCTCTGGTCACACGACCTCACACCCACAAACACTCTCAACCTCACTAAAATCTCTCATTCTCTCATTCAAGGCAATCCTGCCTCATACTCTTGTCTCTCATCCATTCTCTTGTTTTATGTAAACCAGAATCTCACACACTTTCATTCTCACCATATTCTTGTTGAGATAGAGAAGAGAATGACCAGAAGAAGAAGCTGGTTCATGATCCAAAGAAATAAAGAAACAAGAGAAGAAGAAGCGAGTGATCCGGATACTCCAAGTGAGACTGGTTCATACAGTCTTGTGAACTAAGTCATTATTAGAATGGAGAAGAAAGAAGCATGGCTGAGTGTGGTCCATTGATCTGAGAGATAAAGAAAACAAAGAAAAGAATAGATACCTCAAAAGAGTTTGGTCTGTACAACCTTGCTACACAAGGCAGTCCGTACAGTCTTGGCTTCCAAGTAACCAACTTAACCTAGAGTGACTTGGAAGGCAAGGAAGGTGGGAACTCGTCCAGATTAATATTCTGAAGCATATTTGAAGTTTAAATGGAGCATCAGACCGTTTAAGAGAGCTGAGGCAAGTGGAGATTTAATTAAGAATAAAAGTAACATGTTCTGCCTAAGAAGAAAGCAGTTTGGACCTGTCACTTACACTCAACCAGACTGTGCCCATCTCTCTCCTGTCACTATCTACTCCCTCTGGTCGAGATTCACCTTGGCTGCATCCTCCTGGCTTCATCCAGAAACCCTACAATAATATTTGTTTAGTAGATTTGTACTTTAATATTTATTTATTCTCTTGCAATTTGTAATCTGGCTATATAGCCACCCCATGTGTATTGGTAAAACCTCTAAGGCAGAGGGGAGTTCTCTCTCTCTTCAATATTCTCTTGTTACTTCACTCTACATCACTCACAAACCAGAATCTGTCTATTCTCACATAGTATCAGAGCTTTCCAAGCTCCTGAAACCTTCATAGCTTCCGCCAAAATCATCATCTTCTCAAAACTGTCTCCAAAACAGTTTCTGCTACATCTCTTTATCCACTGGTCAAAAGGTCTTCCAAGAGGGAAGAATCTCTCCAGAACTCAAGATAGGACAGTATACAAGTCTCTGTAACTCAAGAAAGCTTCAGCTCAGTCCAGCAAGCTTCATCAAATTTTCAGTTTCAAGCTCTGTTTTCTTGCAAAACCAGTTGGTACATTCTATTGTCCACTGGTCAAAGTCTCTAAGATGGAGAGCTCAAAGGAAATGGCGACTTCAGTAGATTCAAGGAGTCCAAAGAAGAAGCCAAACCACCTCATCTGGTCCATGCTGAAGATAATCCATGGAAGAAACCATTCTTGGAGAAAGGTCACTAAAGAAGCATTAAAGCTAAGCTGTTCTAATCATTCTCTGGCCAGCCATGCTGAAGCTCTGTTTCTGACCAACAAAACCCACGACCAGCAAGAGAACAGGAGGGGTTTGAAGTGTCCCCTTGACCAGAAGGAGAGAATCAGAAGAGGAGGTATTGGACAGTCAATCCACAACCACAAGCCCTTCAAATTCCAAGTGATTCACAGCCATGGAGGTTCAAGGAACTAGCTCAGGTTCCTTGGTTGTAAGTTAACCTCCTAAACCTAATAAGAGCCTGTTTAATTGCTTAAATTATTTTCTGGTTGGTGTTGTGTATGTGTTTAGTATCTTTGGGACAGTTTTAATGGTACTAGAGTTATTGCACCTAGTTTCTGTCCCATGATACTAAAGAGTTGTGTGTGTATTGTTCTAGGAGTGATTAAGTTTGCCTAGCATGGTAATGTCTAGTTTCTGTCCTAGAATAATTCTTTGTGTTGTCTCTGGCCTAAGTGAGTTGCTTAGTCTCAGTGTCTGTCTTTGTTGCATTGTTAAAGGTCTAGGAGAGTTTCTGGCCATGTGTGTTGTCATTCATAGTTGTGTAGCTTGATTAGATGATTGTACTAGTCTATATGCTACTGTCATAAATTGTCATTGAGCATTCTAGCTATTAGTTCATATGTGCTGCATGAATTGGAGCCGTTAGATAGCCTTGCTGTAAATGTTTGATCACGGTTATCATACGCTGCAGCATTTTAACGTGAGATTGTGTTGCACATGGATTTGAACTGAATGAGTTGTTTAGATTCTGTGCATTGCATATGATAAAAGAACAACAAAATAAAAAACGTTCTTAAGCATTGGATCAGGATGGTATCAGCTTTACCAAGTCTGATCCTAGTGTGGTGTGTGCGTCTGATCTTAAGACTGAGTCGGAGTGCATGTTTGCTAGCGTACAGAGCCTGTTGTTGCTCTCGTCATCATCAAATATCAAGACATATTAGAAGGAAGCGACTCTTGCCCATATGTTGTCTCAGAGCCTAGCACCAGATGCCAGCATATCTACCTGTCCATGAAGAAAAGGCGAGGCCCATGAGTTCAGACGCCTACAGAGAGTCTGTGATATTCCTGCACCATGGAGAGAGTGTTTTGTGTGCTGAAACCGGTTGAGAAGCGCAGCTAGGTTAAGGGAGTGTTGACGATCTGCGGTTCATGATGACACGCAACGAGAGTGTGGTGTAGGCATTGGAGCAGAATACTCAAAGGTGGATCGGGTGAAGAGTCAGCAAGCCTGTGTACGGTAGTGAGCTCCTGGTCCCTATATACTCATCTTTGCATCAACTTTCTAGCTGGTCCATCACTCATACTCTCTGATCAAGCTTCGGAGTAGGGGTATTGTTGTAGAGTATTCATAGAATGGTTCAAGACGTCTCCTATGCTCACCAGACACGATCAGAAGATCAGGAGGCGTTCACTCACAGATACAATAGAAGAGAAGAAGAGGATGCCAGTGATTGGAGTTCACACTGGCATGCTCTCAGAAAAGGAGGTATAACTTCCTCAGCATGAAGTGCAATTTGAGCCATGAAACTAGATGCACTACATTCTACTTCACTCATCAAGGGCACGCGGCGAATTGGAATCAGTCTAAAAAGAGTTACGGTTTGGAAGTTACACCAGTTACAAGTTTCAGGCGTTCTGCTGTCTAGAGATCAGTGCGGGTGCTCGCGTTTCGCTCTCATGACTGCCAAATGGTCTACGCAAGTGAGGGATTCAGTGGAGTTCACTCGCCACCCTCATGATTAACATGTTGGACGCTCTCTGGGAGTAGAAGCTGGAGGTCGTTAACCCCTCCAGTCGAGATATGGCGAGTATGTCAGAAGATAGGGTGAGCATACCAAACGGCCAGGTTTGCATTGTTCCGGGTTAATGCTCTCTCACTGTGGTGCACAGGGGATGGCAGCTTTCGCACCCTTGCAGCAGCACAGAAAGGGCCGTGAGTCCACGCAGATCTTTGTGTGTCTCAACCACACTGCGTCTAAGCACATAGGCTCGACTGGCCAATCGCTGAGTTGCCTGTGGGGCGGATGTTCTACGCTTTTCCTATAGATATGTCTTGTATGTCCCATATGCGAGTTTTGCATATCTAAGGTGTAATGAGGGATTTCTTCAAGTCTACACAGCTTGATCGCAAGCCTAGCTCCTATGGTCAAGCTGTGCGGGCGAGCTGTGGAGATAGAGATAGATTTGCAATGACCAGAGACGAAGCTGTGCTTCGTGATCCAAAGCAAATAAGAACACACGAAGAAGAAGAGGATGTGATCCGGATACTCCAAGTTGGTGAGAGACTGGGTTCATACAGTGCATGTCGTGACTACGTCATTGATTAGAATGGAGAGAATAGAAGCTATGGCTGCCAGTGTGCGTCATTAGGGTATGATCTGAGACTCTCGCCAGAGGTATATACGGAGAATGTATATGTAATACCTCAACCACACGCAGTTTGCGTCTCGGACAGAGCCTTGGCTACGCGAAGTGACCGGGGTCGTGCAATGATCTATAGAGCTGTCCAAGTGTAAACATACTTACCGTAGAGTCGCTCGATAGGCGAGTGACAGGTGGCAACTCGTCCAGATACTATTCTGAAGTCATATTTGAAGTTTAAAGGTGGAGCATCAGACCGTCTAAGAGAGCCTGAAAAAGGGCAAGTTTGGGGAGATTTTAATTTTTATATTTAAGATAGTACTAAAAGTCACACGTGAGTGTCTGCGTGAGATGAGTATACGCTAGTTTTCGGGAGCTCATGTCACTTCCTACTCATCTAGACATGTAGATGCCCGGTCTCTCTCTGTCACTACTACTACTGCCTCTATGCTAAGTCGATGCATCTTCACTGTGTCTGCATCCTCCTGGCTTCATCAGAACCTATCAATGAGTGTGTGTGTTTTAGTAGATTTGTACTTTAATATTTATTGTATTGCTCTGCAAATTTGTAATATCTGGCTATATTCAGCCACCCATGGCGCCATGATATGTTAAAATACCTCTCACGCGCAGAGCAGAGAGATATATACTCCTTCTCAAGATTCCTAGCTTGTTAGGCATATATATACACTGTCTCCCCACACTCTTACTCTCTGCAGTCTCGTCCATACTCCTACTCTGCTCTCTCTACTCTCACAATTACATCTCTCTCACATACTCACTAATGCTCTCTTATCTGCCTTAGTTCCTCCAGCAGCAGTCGTCCTTGCATTCTCTCTAGCTCTCATCAGTCTGCTCTCTATAATATCGACCACTCTGGTTTTCACTATATCCCTCAACTGCCACAAACCAGAATCTGTCTATCTCAC
>CAJHQP010006023.1:0-41400 GCA_905132765.1 Moricandia arvensis
CTAACTTTTCTATGCTATATGAGTCATTCTCTCTAAAAAAAAAATTGTTAAAAAGGTAACATTAAAACCTCTTTTACTGTTGTAATGTTTGAATAATGTTTTGTGGTATATATATATATATATATATATATATATATATATTTTTTTTTTTTGTTTAACCAGGTGTTGAGCTTATGCCCCACCACCTAGGACCGGCGCCAGCCTTTGCCTGTACCGTTTAGGGCCCTGGGCACGCCTCCCCCTCCCTGCGATTGGAACAGCTAACCTCCCAGTTTGAGCCCCCCAGTTCGGGGCATGTACCACTGGACTACGAGGTTCTGGGTATTGTGGTATATATTAATACCAAATCTTTACAGTTAGTTACATAATTAGTTATTTCTCTTCTTTGTCCTTAATGATAAACCATATATAACTGACTTATGATTATAAACTAGTAGTACTGATATGCTTTCTTAAGTTTCAAACTAGTCATTGTTGTTATGGTTTGCTTGTTACTTACGAGCTACACCTGTATTTTTTTTTGGATGTATGTAGTGGTTAATATATTATTCATTAACATTATTACAATTTGGCGCAGCATAAGGTTTATTTGAGAGGTCAATCGAACAAGTAGTGCCTGTAAGAGACCAATTCTTTTCTCAATCAATAGGATCGGACGAACTTCTTGAGACCATACTTCTTATATTGATGAATTTAATTGAATCATGACAAGGTTAAAGCAAAATATCTGTAGTTTATTAAAATCAAAAGTGCATAATAAGAGGCATCAAGCGTAGCTAATATAGCTATTTCTTAAGGCACAAACCGTCTTGGAAAAGGTCTATGATTATCTAAATTCATAACTAAAGATATTATAAGAAAAGCTAAAGTTAGATAGAAAAGGAAAACTTATCCATAAAGGAAATAGTTAAGTTGCCGCCAAAAGATTAGATGCTCCTGCATCAGGTCCTCCAAGGCTTAAAGGATCCGACCGCAAATCGGAATCAGCATCTGCAGGAAGAAACGGTCATATGTACTTAACATTGAACACATCAGACGTATTGATGTCTAGAGGTATGTCACCGCAATATGCATTATCAATTATTCGTTCAAGGATCTTCAAAGGACCAATCTTCTTTGCACTAAGCTTATTATAAATGTGTGCTGGAATTTGATCTCGGGTTAAGACAGCCCAAACCATATCACCTGCGTTAAATAAAATACAGAAACGATGAACATCCGCTGCAGCTTTGTACAGCGAAGTCGAATCAGATAAGTTGGGAACAGTTTTGGTGTGGATGTCTGCAATAGCCTAGAGAAATGATGAAGCCTTTTGATGCAAGCGTGTGCGATCTGGTAACAAAGATAAGTCAGTAGGAGCACGAGGCACAATGCCGGGGTTAACCTTAAATGGACTAGAACCCCTGCTTTCATTGATGGTATGATTGTGGGTAAACTCAGTCTGTGGAAGTCGCTGATCCCAAGTTCAGATTGCATCACCAACTAGATACCATAATAGGTCCTCGAGAGAGAGATTGACAACCTCATTTTCTCCATCTGTCCGAGGGTGATAAGCGGAACTCATATCAAGGCTAGTATTGAGCATTTTCCATAGAGAATGCGAAAATGATTGAGAAAACGAGAATGTCGATCTGAAACTATCGAAGATGGCAAACCATGTAGACGATAGAGTTCTCTGAAGAACAAAATCGCGACTTGGACAGAAACTGTCTTCTTCTTAAACGTTATAAAATAGAACATCTTTGAGAAACGATCGACGACTACAAAGATAGAGTCAAACCCGTGTTGCGTACGAGGTAGACCAAAGAAACGATTGACAACTACAAAGATAGAGTCAAACCCGCGTTGCGTAAGAGGAAGACAAAGGACGATATCCATGCTTATGTCAGTCCATGGTTGCGTTCGGAATAGGAAAAGGTAAGTATAATCATGCATTAAAAGCCAATCCTTTTGCCTTTTGACAAGTGATGCATTGCTCCACAAAAAGAGCTACAACTTTACGCAAAGATGGCCATAAATAAGATATTGCCATCAATTGGAGAGTACAATCACGCCCCACATGCCCTTCATTATGCAGATCGGTAATCAAATGGAACCGTAAAATCCCTTCAGGTACGCAAAGCCGATCACCTCGAAATAGAAAACCCTATTGTATCGTGTAATCGGGCAAGAAACCTGTAGTTGTGGCATGAAAATCTTTCTTTAGAAATGATCATCTTTGTATAGTCCCAGTAAAGAAGAGAAACCTTTGACAGATGTATGTAAAACAACGAGAAAAAGTTGCCGGCGGCTTAGAGCAACTTCAACTATATTAGAAGAACCCGCAGTGTGCTTGATCACAAAGATGAACTGTTAAAGATACGCAATACATGAAGCATGGCGAGAAGATAATTTACTCAAAATGTGTAAGTGTTTCAAGGAATTGTGATCAGTGTATAAAACAAACTCATTATGAAATAGGTAATGGCGTCAATGTTTATTTGCTTACACGGAATCATAAAACTCAATGTCGTATGTACTGTATCTCGATCGCGTGCCAGCCAACTGTTAACTAAAAAGAGCGATAGGTCGAGAATGTTGACTTAAGACAGCTCCAATACCTGTCTTGGATGCATCAGAATGAAGTTCAAAGACTGTATTGAAGTCTGGCAAAGCAAGTATGGGCGTGAAACTCAGTTTATTTTTGATAATGGCGAAAGCAAAAGAAGCCTCAGGCTTCCAAGAGAAGGAGTTGGTGCGAATACAATCAGTGAACGGTGCCATTAAACTACTAAACTGTGGCACAAATCGTCTATGAAATGAAGCAAGTCTTTGGAAGCTTCTTATTTCTGAAATCGTTGTAGGTTGAGGCCACATCTGAATTTCTGAGACTTTTGATGGATCGACCGCAAGACCTTTTTAAGAAACAATGTAACCAAGAAAATGGATCTGCGAAGAACCAAATTCAAACTTTTTAAGCGTGGCATAAAGCTGATAACGTCTAAGAACCAAGAGGACCTCTCACAATTTCTCAATATACTCGTTGATAGTTTTTCTAAGTTTTAGTTTTATTTAAATTATTTAATTATTAATTACGGTTTTTATTTAATTACTTTAGGCTTTCAAAGGAGGAGTAGAAAAGTTTGAAACCACCATCGGTCGAAACCAATACCTCACCTTCGGTCCACGGCTTGGATGGTTTACCATCGGTCAACCCTTAACACCCACCATCGGTCGACACTTCTTATGGAGTTTGGTAACCTCGACTTTCTCTCTTCTTTATACTTATGATTTAGTTTTCCTTAACCAAAACCAAGGGATATCACTGGGCACAGTGTTATTTAAGTCTGCGGGAGTTTCGATAATGCTTTTATTAATTTTCCGCATTTATTTGTTAACTTTTTTAAAAGTTTTTAATGAGTTAAGAAGGGGATTATGATCAAATCTTCTTTATTGACTAACCACACTATAGCACCACTCTTAGATATGTTGACTGCAGAGATTACTAGAGATGCCAAAGTTGATCATCCTGCCATTAGATCGCACTTACTGAGAAAGTTTGAAAGAACCAAAGATGAATCTCCAATCTAATACTGACTATTTTGCTTATTTTTGGGGCTTGGCATGCATCAGGTCGAATTCCTTCTGCAAGTTTGTAAGGTATTAGTTTGTGTATTTCTGATTCCCTTCTCTCTCTCTCTCTCTCTCTCTCTCTCTCTCTTCAAAATCTATAAGAGAAAAGATTAAGATGATTTCTGAGATGGAGAGGGGTAGGTACATTATCGATGAACCCAATTATTCGCCTACAACTTTGTCCAAAAAAATAAATAAATAATCGAAAATGAGATGGCAAGATAGGTTGTATCAGCGTCATTGTCTATTGAGTTTGAGATCTAAAAAAGATTTAGAGAGGGAAAAGCGAAGAAAGGGATCAAGAAAGACTTTATACCTATGTATGCAGATTAGCAGGAGTTGAGTCCATGTGTCATTTGATTGATACTCCCAAGGTAAAGCCTGCACTTTATTTTTATGCAAATAAATGAGATCAGTAGAGGGGTGAGTCAAATTAGTATTTGTTGAGTTGCTGACATAATGGATTTGGTCGCTATAATAGGATAGGGCATATAATTTTCTCTTTGATTAGAATTATTTGATGTGGTTGCAATATAGTAGGGGTGATAGTTATACTTATACATTATGTGAGTCCTCGCTTTTCAAACCTCTTTCACAGGCTACCTTTGTTTTGCTTGAGGACAAGCACACGGTTAAGTCTGGGAGAGTTGATATACCTTATTATTTATCAGTTTTAGACCATCATTTGGACCCTATTTGGAGTCTATTATGTGTGTTTGGAGTCTATTATGTGTGTTTAAGAGTCTTTACAGGCCAAGGTACGTTTTGGAGCATTATGGAGATCATGGCGCTTGTTAGAGTATTAAGAAGAGATATCTAGTAGATGTTCACATTCAGCTAAGTACGAATCGAAGTCAAGCATGAACATCGATCCACAGAGCATCCTTGCTTTTGATCGACGGCCCACTCGCATAGTATTAGCCGACTTCAAGGCCAAGCCAAGACGAATTACGAGAATGCCCATGGACGAGTTTTGACCTAGTTTATAAGGGTTCTGCCATTGTTCATGCAGAAAACCCCGACCACGCATACACACTTTACATCTTTTAGTTTTCTTGCAGTACGTTCTTAGTAGTTTAGGGGAGAAGATCTGAACTCCTTCATAGATTTGTATTGCAACCCTGTTTAATATTATATGCATTATATTATTTATCATGTTTTCTATGATCATGTCTGAGCAATTCACCTGTTAAATTAAGGGTTCATAATGGTATTGATGAATTAGCCCAAAATAGGATTGCTAGGATGAAGAAATATCAATCTTTGGAATTGTGTTTAATGCTTGCGTTCTAGAGTAGCTAACTAGAAACATGAACTTAGGACATGGACAACTATGAGAGTAGGTTATGTGCCAGAATTGATTCCATTGAGCTAGGTTGTTAGATACATGCGAGAGCTAGTCTGATTAGCATAGAGAATGAACTTTCTGTCTAATTAGCATCGATCGACACTCGGACTTAGCCGTCCATCGACAGTCTACTCCTCTGTCCGCATAGGAGAGTTGGGACAAGAGGGGGTCAGACTAGTTAATTATTGTCCTCGCATATTAATAATTTCTTGCATCTTATCCATTATAATTCACTTGTCTAAAACCCTAGATCTATCGTTTTCCATATTCAAATCAACTTAAGTAATTTAGACAATTTCATTTTTCAGATTATCTTACAATATTATAGCTTGCCTAGCTTAGCCATAAGAAATATAGAAATCTATTGTGTGCATTCGCTCTGTGTGGATTCAATCTCTAAGTAGTACAGTTTGATCTCTCTTGGCAAGAATAGTTCGTAGGGTTAATTTGATAGATTGCCTGCAGTAAAATAAACCTTAACCCGCACGATGTCATCAAGCTCCTTCGGTGATTCATCAGGACTGTCTTCGTAAATAACCTCAACATCTTTTCTTGTAGGATCCAGGAATAGACCACGGTGATTACGAGACGGAGATGCTGATTGACGATGACCGAGCTCTCCACAAGAGAAATAATGCAATCCTCCAGGTCGTTGTTGCCGAGGCGCATTGATATTTATCTTTCGTTATCGAACTCTAATTTATACTGATCAAACAAACTACTGACATTCACCTTCGTTTGAGCACAGCCATGTATTTTTCAGTATAAAATCTTTGATAGGCCCATAGATATTTATGTTCCGTTATATGGGAGGGACAAGTCCCATTTTGTTCTGTCCCTGTTTCTTAAAAACTTCATAGAACACCTAATCAATGCCTTTACAGTCACCAGTTACGGCTGAAGTTTGACAAGGTCAAAGTGAACTAATCCATAAGTACAAAATCATGACGAAATCAGGTCAAAGGACTATACTCTATAGTCGTAATGAGAACTTCTTATGACACTCATATAACAATCTTGTAGAGTTTGCATTAGCGGGTCAGTCCGGTCATGTGTTCTCTAACACATATCCATGTGATTGAATTCAATACCACATATTGAATTACTCCAAATTTAGTCATCAATCACCTCAAATACTAGCCATTCGCGGTTATTAATGTTCCACTTTTACAACCTCGACTAAGGACCTCAATAAATTTTACCATTTTTCACTTATAGGGTTTCATGATCAAGTCATGTACTTAATGACCTATAAAAATGATATATATAATTTTGGGAATTTTATTTAATTGCCCAATGATAAAATAGATCTGAAAAATTTCATTAGTTTTAAAACATAACCAAATATGTAAGTGAATATGAACATCATATCATAAACGTAAATCCTCCCACTAAAATCAAGATCACATCTTAAGATACTTAATACCCACAACAGCAGCATGAATCTCTTGCTTAGGCCTTGGATGAGGCTTGGTAAATGGATCAACAATATTTGCATCTTTGAGAATCTGCTACGGTGCTCTGCTTGGAAATCTTTCAACTCGCCGCTCTCTCATTAAGATAGTGTAACCACTCACAACAAGCTTATCACTTCCTCTATAGACCAAAGTTATCCTTATTGTTTCTCAAATGTTTTAGGATAGGCTTGAATATTGTCTAGTGACTTTCAATGGGATCAGATTGGTATTGACCCGTCATGCTCAAAGCACATAAAAAATCTGGACGAGTACAGATCATAGCATACATGATAGATCCTACAACAGAAGCATGTGGGATATAACTCATGCGATCTCGCTCATCATGTGTTGAAGGACATTGATTCTTGCTAAGAGTTATGCCATGAGATATTGGTAAGAAGACTTTCTTGGAATCATGAAAGACGTTATCGATATAAGTATATTGACATAATCCAACAGTCTTTTTTAATCTATCTCTTTAGATTCCTATTCCAATCATCATTCTTACCTTTCCAAAAGGTAATCTTTATTGGTGTAGACACTCGAGACCGAGAATTTTTTCGAATTAGAAGGTGTATCCAATAGGGCCCATGATTTTCTAGCTAGAGGCATTCAAAAATGACATGAATCACAGATTCATCGGGTTCCCTACATTTAGGACAATAAATATCACTTCGCATATGACAACATGTCAGATTTCTTGTTACAACTACATTTCTTGTTACTAGCTGTCGTATAAGATGGTGTATTTTCTGTGGAGAATTCATCTTCCAAGCAAAGTCTTGGAGATTAGTAATGATAGGTGTTGGGGTCAAAATCGGACATGGCGAAATCAACGCCTAAAACCTCTGAGAAATTATGCCTTAAGCAAATATGAGCCGAAATTGTTGAAGAAACTACACCGCATAAGCCGAGCCTGTTTAAATAAAGATACGAGAACAAACTTCGTATATTTCATTCCGGATAAAGAATAAAAGAAATCCAATCCAAACCTGAGATATTCGGAAAAACGTTCTTCCAAAAGGTTTTTGCAAGCAATAAAGAGTTTTATGAAATTATCTTTTGTAAAACAAAATTCAAAAACGTTCCTCAGAAAAACTCGCGTACGAAATATCTACGAGGTAATCTTCTACAAAACAACTTTCGGAAAAACTTACAGAAACAAACATAATAGCTTCGAGAGCATAGGAAACAATCAACAGAGAAGATGAAGGAACAAGAAAGGCGTCACCACCCACGGGACCCACTTCATTTTTACTCCCTTTTCCTCGTCGCCCTCCAAGCCGTTCGTTCTGTCCTCATCGCCCATCAAGCCATCCTCATTGCCCATCAAGCCCTCCGCTTTGTCCTCATCGCCCATCAATTTCTCCATGCTGTCCTCATCGCTCATCAAGCCATGCTCACCGTCCATCAAGCCATCCGTGCTGTCCTCATCGCCCATCAGAATATACTCATCACCCTCCAATCCCTCCATGCTGTCCTCATTGCCCATCATGCTCACCTCATATCCCTCCAAGCTCTCCATCTCTTCCTCATCGCCCTTCAAGCTTCTCTTATATCCCATGAAGCTTCATCTCTCTTTCTCATCGCCCTTGAGACCTCTCTCTTTCTCATCGCCCTTAAGACCTCTCTCATTGCCGATGAAGCTTCCATCACGTTCTCCATTGAATCTCGTTCAAAATATCTTTCGTTTCGTCGCAATCAGAGTTTCTGTTGAGATTTTATGAAAAAACAAGCAAGACATTACTTTTTTTTGTAAAATTGTAAGTCAAACGTCAAGTCGAGAATGGTTAACTTAACACTCTCATGTTTTTGACTAAATGAATTGTTTTTTATCATTTCGTAAGACTAACGACATAAAAACCGAACATCAGACAAATCGAGGTTGTGAAAAACGCTAAGTCGTAAAATAGTCCAATATGACTTTAAACACGATAAAAGCCTACTTACGACTTCAAACGAAAGTTTTCCCATACTGAAATGATGTTTTACTCGTTTTGAATAAAGGAAAATGGAGGAAAGCGGATAAATGCAAAGTTTCCAAGATAAACATGAGTTTCGAGAAGACAAGGAAGATTTTTCACAAAGGGATAAACCAAAATCAAGGAGAAAAGGAAATCATGAACAACCTTGGAGGAATATGTTAAGAGACCTTAGGTGGAGAGGATAGGGAGACATAAAAATTCTTAGCAAACTTAGCACTTGGAAAGATTGTTAGCAATTTTTTTTTGTTATCGAGCTGTGACTCAACTAGGTTTAAGGTATTATGTGGCTAGAACTAAACAACTCGGTAACAGATCTTGCAATCGTGCTTTACATCCTGTTGTAACAATCGGAAAGCTCTTACCCAGATTCAGAATAAGATTGTCTTTCTCCTTATTCGAGAATTCATAATTTTTATTTCGTTTTCATTCATTGTTTGATCACTTGTCAATGGCTTCGCAGAAATCCGGATCCTCAAGGAAAATCGAGGATCTCTATTTTCCTCCACTAACTAAAATCGATAGTGTGAATTTCGGTTCCCACTAGGCTCCGAATATACAACCTCAGTTTCAAGCTTAAGCATATATTTCTAATAACTCAGTATCCTGACTTGACAGTATATTGTCCACTCATTGTAAAGCTCCAACAATAAGTATCGCGATATCTACTTCGGCTTATGGCCAAACTCCGAAACAACGATATATCTTCTGGAACAACAAAATTCTCAAGAATTTTGATACACTAAAATTGATTTTTATCTACTGTCTAGTGAACAATGGTAATTGTGATACTTTTGATTCAATTCCAGAAGACTAGTTTACACTTTGTCTTTATTGGTTCAATATCAAGCTAAAACAATCGATAGCTTTTAAAAATAAAAGAAATTGTAACAAGCAAGTAACATCATACATTTGTGTTTTCAGATTATGAAGAAGCTAAGACTAGGGTGAAGGATCAGGTGTCCACGATCATGAGTCAAACATCTATTTAGAATTGGTTGAACTGCAAGTCTAGAACTCGGAATACACAACTAGATCGACACACTCTCGTGGTGTCTATCCTTTTATCAATCCGTCCCAATACCTAAACAACCTAAAATTTCAAGTCAAACTTAAAACCAACTTCTTCTTTTTTGTCATTACTATTCACCCATGAAATTTCAAAACCCTTACCATTATTATTTATTTTCAATAATTTCAAAAATGACAAAAAGCCAATTATACCCTAAACATTTCTTCCTATTTAGGACAATGCTATTATCATCAATTTTTCTAACCATCATGAACTACCATTTTTGAGCTCATAAAAACTCAAGAATTCAATTTCTAACCATTTTTTCCTCTTTCTAAACCAACAAATCTCCATTTCCTCTTATTTTTTTTTCTAAAAAACTTTCATAACTTCCATAAGCACAATTTTCGTAGTTTTGAGTTTATCAAGTTGTGAATAGTCGAAGATGCTTCTTATTGCTCATATTTGGAGCTTCAACGGTGGAAAAGAATAGAAACGAGCTTTACAACGGAAAAGGTAACTATTTACATGGTTTTTGTCATTTTCAGATCTGAGTCGCAATTGTAGACTGTTTTGTATGTCTACGCATATGTATAGACTTAAGATGCAGGCTACTTGTCAACACACATGTTAGTTTTTCAATTGACCAAATAATATCTTTTTGTAATGAACTTCCCTAGAAGTCTAGTCTTTACTTTTGAAAATGAAAACATAAAATTAGGTAGACTTACTAAGACGTCTACGTACAAGAGGTTAGTGTTGCATTTGACTGAACTTTTGACTTTTCTTAGTAGACTTCATCAAAATTCTAAATTATGTAGACTGCTCGGGAAATCTACAAAAGTTCAGTGTTGCATTTGACCAAAATTTTGATTTTGTTGAATAGTTTTGAGTTTGACTAAAATGTAAAAAATTGACAAAAAAAAACAAATGCGTAGACTCTATATTTAATTTGCTAATCTCAGAAAAATGTAGACTACATATGAAATCTACTATTTTATTTTGGTCAAATACAACTAACCCGTCAGACTTGAGAGTAGACTTCAAGTGAAGTCTATACATTTGTAAACATCATTTCAATCTACTTGTAAAAGTCAAACTTGGTCAATTGCAAAAACTAACCTATTCCAAAATATTTAAAATGTAGACTGCATATGAACTCTACTTTTGAAAGTCAAATCATGGGTGAATTCTAGTCAATTGCAAAAACTAACATTTTCAAAATGTAGATTGAAAAGAAAGTCTACACATATAAAATCACAACTTTTTTAAATACTGATAATAACCCGTAAATTTTACAATTGCAAAAACTAACCCAAATTGTAGACCTTCATGACAGTCTACAAATGTAAAATGAAAAGAAAATCTATTATTTTGTAGACTGAATATGAAGTCAACATAGAAAATCTATAAAAGTGAATTTGTGTATTATTCATTAAGCCTTTTCAAGATATTTTTGTTTGAAAGTGTGTGTTAGTAAATCCTAATAGTCTTGAGTGATTTCTAAAAGAAACGTTGTTATAATTATGAAACTATCAAATTTTTGATATGATTATGCTGATAGTTAATAAGTGTAGATGTATTTGTAAGTCTACTTCTGTAATTAAATATGAAATATTTTTTCGCTAATTTTATAAACCATATTCTTTTTGTATTGAATGGTCCAGTTACCTGTTGTATACAGAGAATGAGTGGTGAAAGGCTCTTTGTGGGAGTTTGTCGATAATCAGAAAAAGGGAGAATTTTCCTTGTGCTGGATATTGTACACGTGGTCTTATTGAAATGGCACAAGAAGATTATAATTTGTACAAGAAAATCGAGATAGTGGAGCTAATATATTCCTTACCAAACGTTAATTTAAAGCAAATTGCTCCAGATACTCCTCCTATGCATGTCACGAATCATAGACAAGTGCGGAACTTGATCTAGTTATCTAAGACACACTTTGTATGCATTTGTGTATCAAGAGCCAGTGTCAAGTAGACTACAAAATTTTGGTTTGACTGTATGTTAGATAATAAGTGTAGACGTCTTTGTAAGTCTACAAATGTAGACTGCAGTTGAAGTTTACGTCGTAAATTCTATTCAAAGTAGATTTATGTATTATTCATCATATTTGCTTTCATGATTTACCTATTTTACAGTGTGTGTTAGTAAATCTTAATGGTCTTGAATGAATTTCAAAAGTTAATGTATGATAATTATGGAATTAAGATTTTTTTTGTTTGATTATGTTGTTAACTAATAAGTGTAGATTTACGTAGAAGTCTGCTTCCACATTTTATTGTTTTATGTATACACTTGAAACTTATTGCAAAAAGATTTTGAATAGTTTACTCTCGAAACTTCTTGAGAGTTTTGTATAGAATTTTTTTCTCACATGTGTGTTAATTATTTTTTTAGCTTATGGTGATTTTAATTGTTTTGTTGATTAGAGTATCTTGTGAAAAAATTGATAGCTAACATAAATTAATAATATCATACAAGTGAAACACAACTAAAAATGAACACAATGTTTATACATTCTGCATCAAATAATTATTTAAAAATGGATTCTTAAAAAGATAAATTATGTCAAGGAAATTTATTAAAAAATATTCTTGAGTGTGTTTGATTTTTATAATCTTGATGCCTCAAATGAAGTTTTGGAAAATTTTACCTGCAAAGTAAGATAAAGTTATGACAAATACATAAGATATAAATTTAAATCATATTTTAGTAGACTTTTTATTAAATCTACTTAAAGTTTATGTTTTAGTAGAATTTAGTTGAAGTCTACACTAACGGAAAATTATCAGATTTAAAAATGTACATTTAGAAAATTTTAAAATACTTTGTTCAGAAAAATATTTCAAAATATTTTTTTTTGTCAATCTTGTAGCAAACTAAAAACCTAGAGTATAAACACAAAATATCCATATAGTGAATTAATGTAAATCTTGTAGTTTAGGAAGATGATTTGAAAACTTTGGAAGAGAATACCTGCAAAATAAGATAAAAGTATGAAAATAACATAAGATAATAATTAAAACTATATTTCAGTAGACTTCAAGTGAAGTCAACTAGCTTAAATTTTAAGAAGACTTTATTTGAAGTCAACTCTCTCAAAATTTTTAAATATGAAAATAAATATATTAAAATATGAAAATAAGTTTATATAATAAAATTAGAAAATATAATTTATAAGACCAAATAGTAGTAAATTAAAGACATAAAGTTTGAAAATGTAACTTTATTTAAATATAAATACAAAACACATATTTAAAATATATAGATTTAAATCTTATATTTTTGGGAGGAGGAGATAACAACCATAGAATAAAATACGTACAAAATAAAATAAAATTATTAAAAAAGCATAGGACAAAAAAATATTTAAAATTTGTGGTTTAGTAGACATCATTTGAAGTCTATAGCTTTAGCTTATAAGCATACTTCATTAGAAGTCTACACTATCTGATAATTTTCAGATCTGAAAAATTATGCACATTTTGAAAAATCAAAATAGTTTTAAATCTGAAAAAAACTTCAAAAATAGAATTTATAAGATAAAATAGTAGAAAAGTAAATGCGTAGAGTTTGAATATATAACTTTATTTGCATATAAACATATAAATACATATTTAAATCTATAGATCTAAGAATTACATTTTTCAAGGAGAAGATGAAATCCTTTTTTTTTTGTTCAAAGGAGAAGATGAAATCCATGAATGATAATATCTACAAAAACAAGATAATATTGTGAGAAAAACTTAACATAAAAATACACATTTAAAATCTATAGATCTAAAACTTACATTTTTTAAGGAAAAGATGAAAACCATGAATCATAATATTTAAAATAACAAGATAGAATTGTGTGAAAGACATGAGAGAGTTTTAGAGAGAAGGGAGCATGAGAGAGTTTTAGAGAGAAGGGATAAAGTTTTAGAGAGAAGTGAGAGCGTTTTAAAACCTGTGCAGCAATTTTAGAAAGAGAATGTGTAAATTTGATTTTATAGGAAAACAAAAATTGTAACTAGATTAAAATTTATGACTCCGTGGACTTCTTATGAAATCTACTAAAATTAAAATTATGGAGTATACTTTATTGTAAGTCTACTTAATAGACTTTTTTAAAAGTCTACTATGATAATTTCATCATTTTTTTTATTCTTTATTGTTTTACTAATTTAATATATGGTCTTACAATTTTTAAATATTAGTTTAAGATTATAATTTTAATTTATTCCTACAACAACTAAAATTAATCAAAATTATTTTGATTTTTGTAATATTTTTTGTTCTTTCTTTCTTTAGAAAAAATAATAAATAAATTCATTTTTTGTTCTTTATTCTTTTAATAATTTTAAAATATGATTTTACATCAGGGTGAAAAGATTTGGTTTAAGTTCGATTAGATTAAAATTAACTTGGTTAAATCTAGTTAGGTTAAATTGCTATTGGTGAGTATGATTCTTTTGAAGTCTACAACGATATGTTTTGAGTTTTTTTTTTCTTTTTTAATACTTTTAATGTATGCTTTACTAAATTTATTTCTTTATTTTTAGTAGTTAAAATATATGGTTTCAGATTTTTATTTAATTTAAAAATAATATTTTTTTTTGTAATTAGTAATTAAAGTAGACTGAAAAAAACTTCTACAATGCAGTAGACTTTATTATAAGTCTACTATACCATGAACCACTAATATCAAATCCTAAATGTTTGCTTTATAATAAAAAAATCTAAATTATTGATAAAATATAGAAATATTTAAAATATAAACTATTCAACATTAATATACAAATTTTAGTTAATAAACCAAAAAATCTCAATAAAATCTAACCCTAAGAATCTAACCCTTAAAAACATAATATGTTAAAAAATTTTATTGCTAAACCATAAAAATTGTCTAACACATGGTTATCAAATCAATATATATTCTTTTAAATTGTTTAGTTATATAAAATTATGTTTTGTAAACTTTATATTAACCCTTATATTGATGATTAATTAAACATTTCTCAAAAGAAATATTTTATATATTTTTAAAATTAATTAATTAGATCAAATCACAATGTAGACTACAGAATAAGTCTACAAAGTAGACTTTTTATGAGATCTACATATATCTAGACTTTTTTTATTAAGTGTAAACTTACGAAGGACAAGATCGTAAAATAACTTATGGTTTTTTGTTTGGTCATAAGAGTTAAATAAAACTTTCCTATATTTTTAGGTTGGTTTTGCATTTGATTGAATATGTAGGCAACTTTTATGGTTAAAATCAATATTTAAGTTGTTTTTGGTAATTCTCCCTATAATTCGTGTGGTATTCCACCTAAATGAACACTATCTCATAAGATATTTTGTAAACCATATCAAGTTTAGGAAATAACAAACTAAAATTTTGTAAATTACTAAATATTCTTGCGAACATGCTTAGGATTAAGGGAAAAATATCAATACTACTAAAAATATATAAATCGGTTTCAAATTTAAATAAATATCAAATTTTAAATAAACTGTTACAAATTTAAAATAAACTGTTACAAATTTAAATAAATATCAAATTTTAAATAAACTGTTACAAATCAAATTACTAAACGCTATTGTGAATATTCTTACAGCTGTTAGGATTAAGAAAAAGAATACTAATAAAATCTTACAAAACATTATAAATCATTTTGAAATTTAAATAAATAACCTGAACTCCATTTGATAAGATATCTGAATGAATCCAAAGTTTGATGTGAAGAACCAAACCAGAACCCAACCCAAACTGAACTTAAATATTTTTTGTATCCGAAAATATCTGAAATACTTGAAAATAGCTAAAATTAAACATCTGAAAGTATCCAAAAACACTCAAAGCATCGGAAGCACCTTAAATACGTACTGGTTTTCTATACAAGTATATAAATCAAGTCAACTTTCATGATATTTTTAGATATTTAACATAGATTATTCAAATTTTTATACTTTATGTTATTTTTATTTAGAGTTATAGGGATTTTAAGGTGTATTGGGATTTATAAAAGTTTTTAACATAATTTTAATGAATATTTAAACCCGAACCAAACCCTCAAAGATTAGAACTGAACCAAATTTAAAATTCATAAATATCCGAATGGAGCTTAAATATTTAATCATAAAAATTGGAAACCCGAATAAAACCGAACCAACCCGAAAGAGAACATGAAATATGAATAGATGAAATATGGTTTAAGGTATAGGTTTTTGTTTGTATTAAATTCATGACAACTATTCGAATAAACTGAAATTTCATATTACATATATAGAAGCTTTTGAGATAAATAAAACTCAAATAATGAATGTCATAAGGTTTAGTCTTATAAGAAACTAAAAAAGTACAATTTTATTAATACATCTCAAAATAATGAATAGAGCTTACAAACTTATAAAATTAAAATCCAAAGAATATATTTTCGAAACTATAAACATATGTACACTGTGATGTTGAGGCTGATAAATAATCATATAAAGATGTCCAATAATGTATCATGGCATTATTTTATACTATCTATGAGATACATATTAGTTTGGTATGATTTAGTAACTGAAATAATAATCCATATATATTAATTATGGAGCATTACAACATGATTTAGTGCCACGTGTTATCACTACGATGATTATTAGAATCCTTACAAAATAGGTTGGTCCATCAAAACATATATTATACTTTTTATCAAGAATTTCATGTAAATATGATTCAAAACTCAAAGTCAAACACAAAACTAATCCATGATTTTTTTTGGAACTTTCATTTGCTCTATTCATCCCCAAAATTCAGATTATTCACGAAAATGCCATTATTTAAAAAAATTTGAGTATTTTACTCTATCATCATTATTTTCATCAAGTATTTTCAATATTGCCATTGCCATCAATACACCAACCACCATGAACAACCAACTTGAGGCTCTTAATGCACCTAAAAACAGATTTTCAATCCTCTTATCTCATTTCTTATGCTCAAAAACTAAATCTCTTTCACTTTTCTCTATATCATATAAAAATCCAAGATTTTGATCTAAAATTTGTAAGGTTCAAACTCATGATTCTTGGTCATTAACAAGTGGATTTGATTCATTGTGAAGTTTTGTGTGCTAGTAGAGGCTAATCTAAGTTATCTCACTAGTTGAAAGTATGAAATTGATTTTTTTGTCCAAATTTGTTCCTCAGAAGACTTCCATGTAAGTGTTCTGGTCGTAGAAGACTTATACGGAAGTCCTCTGGTTAATGCAGATGTTACTTTTGCAATTGACTTTATGTGTATTTTTTAGAGACGACTTCTCTGGAAGTCTTCCGACTTTTCTTTGTTAACAAAAAATCTCAAAAATACCAGAGAAAACTTCTTGGTAAGTCGTCTAGGATAAACAAGTTAATTTTGCAATTGACCTGATTGGTGAGAAATGTGTCTTTCTTTAGACGACTTATACAGAAGTCTTCCGCCAGAAGACTTCCCTGTAAGTCTATTGAACTCTCGGTGAAAGTCTTCTTAATGTCAGTGAAAGTTGTCTCATAGTACTTTTGCAATTAAAAAATAAAACTTAAAAATTAATTTTAATTAGACGACTTTCATGTAAGTCTTCCGGCAGACGACTTACACGGAAGTCTTCCAGAATTTTTTTTTTGAGATTCTGGTCAAAAATATTGTATATCCAAAAAGACTTTCATGTAATTCGTCTGACGGAAGACATACATGTAGGTCGTCGAGTTAAAATTAAATATTTAAATTTTATTTTATAATTGCAAAAGTAACCTGGGACGACTTACATATAAGTCGTCTAGTAAAAATTAAATATTTAAGTTTTATTTTTCTGCTAGACGACTTACTTGTAAATGATCTAGGAAAAGTCAAATTTTTGACACAATTTGGTCAAATGCAAAACTAACATGTTTATCCTAGACTACTTACCGAGAGGTCTTCTATGGTATTTTGAGATTTTTTTGAATACAAAAGTAAGTCAATATTAGAAAGGAAGACTTCCAAGAAATCTTCCAGTGAAATTGTTATATGTTTGAACTTATGTAATATTTGATCTTTTGTGAATTTGACTAAGTTTTCTTGAGAAGTCTTCTCTCTTAGCTTTAGTAAATTTGATTAATATTTTGTGTTATTATGTTTTGCTATTGAATATATTTACCAAAAAAATTCATTAATATCTCTTTAAAGTTACAAAAGAATTCACAATTAAAAGAGTACACCTACAAATCACAAAAAACCCTAAACAAAATTATTATAGATCATTCCTCCACAAAAACAAGCTTCGACTCCAGTTGACATGAGAAAAGACTCCGTCAGAAGACTTACATGAAGACTTCTAGCACACTACATGTTAAAAGACTTCTGAAAATATTTCCCAGACGACGTCCCAGAAGTTTTCCAAAGTCTGACTCAAATCTAAAAAAACTGCGAATCCAAAAACGTCCAAATGACTTCAAAACAAAGAAAATAAGTGGAAGATGAGATAGTTCTACCTTTAAAGAGCACACAAAATACATATCCAAAAATAGATCCACCTTTAAAGTAGTAGAAGATGAGAACCATGTAATACAAAACCTACAAAACAAGATGAATTAGTAAGAAAGACATGAGACAAAAAATGATAAATTGATATAAGCAACGAGAGACTTACCAAAACTCTGCCATGAAGATTTACAAAATGCTCAGATTTGTTATGAAAGCTGAGATATGGGAGAAACCTCCGCCAGAAAACTTCTAGAAGACTTCCAGGAAGTCTTCCAAGTCTGTCTCAGATCTGAAAAACCTGCATATCCAAAAACATTCAATTGGCTTCAAAACATTAAAAGCTTCAAAAATAAGGTAAGGATTTAAAACAAAAAAACAAGTTTTTAAAAGTTAAGAGCTTTAAGCAACAAGAGGTTACCAAATAAAAACATATGATTTATAGATTTACCTTTAAAGGAGTAGAAGATGAGAACCACGTCATGAAAAACCTTGAAAAACAAAATAATTCACTGAGAAAGACATGAGATAAAAATGAAAAATTGATATAAAATTTGGTGTTCTTGAGTTCAAAGAGATTAGAGAGAGGTTACAGAGTTTTAGTTTGGGAATAAGGTAAGAGCTTTAATCAACCAGAGACTTACCAAAACTCTGCCATGAAGACTTACCAAAATGCTCTTACATGTTATGAAAGAGAAGATATGGGTGAAAACAGCGCCATAAGACTTCCAAAAAATGTTCTAGTAGACTGCCAGAGAGTCTTCTAGTGTATTAAATGTTGGAAGACTTCCGAGAAGACATCCCTCGAAGTCTTCAAAGTCTGTTTCAGAATTGAAAAACCTGCATATCCAAAAACATTCAATTAGTTTCAAAACATTGAAAAGCTTGAAAAAATAATGTAAAAACATAAAACAACAAAAAGAATTTTCAAAATTTAATAGCTTTAAGCAACAAGATATTACCAACTGAAAAAATGATTTATAGATCTACTAAAGGAGTGAAAGATGAGAACTATATAATGAAAAACCTGCAAAAACAAAATAAATCAGTGAAAAAGACATGCAATAAAAATGAGAAATTAATAGAAAGTTTGGTGTTCTTAAGTTCAAAATGATTAGAGAAAGACTGGAGAGTTTTAGAATGAGAAACATTTTTGTTGCAGCCATTTGAGAGGAAGAAAGAGAATGTGTAAATTTTTCTTTATATAAAGAGACAAAAATTCTAATAAAACTAAATATTTTCGATTCAAAAGACTTTCAAGTAATTCTTCTAATAGAATACCTCTTGGAAGACTTACTTGAAAGTCTTCTAAACCCCAAATTTACTATTCGTCTAGAAGACTTTCGCGGAAGTCTTCTAGTGAATTATTTGTTGGAAGACGTAAGTCACCTAAACTCTAAACTCAAAATAACTAACTAATTAGAAACAAACACTTCATAAAATTTAAATAAATTATAAAAGTGTTTAATATAAACAAAACTAAACACATATAAGTCAAAATTTAATTTTTCAAAAAAAATTAAGCTTCCAAAAACTAACCCTAAGAATACAAACAATAAATACTACAACATATGTTTCCAAACCCTAAACCAAAGAATACCATGACTCACTACATTCACTCATCTATGTTGAAAATAATTCAATTTTACTATATCTTAATTTATATCATTTACAAATGTTTATAATTACATGATTTCATTTTATTCCTCCATAATGTTTTTTTAATAAAATTTATAAATTATTTTTAAAATCAACTATATGAGACGACTTCGAAGTTGTCGAGATGACTTACACAAACTCAGGAGACTTACCAGGGTTATATTCGTAAAAATAAAATATTTTTTTTGTTTGGTCATAAGGGGTTGATTGTAATTTCAGAAGGCTTTTAGGTTAATTTTGCATTTGAATGATGTTTGAGTATACTTTTTGCATTTAAAATCAAGTTTGAGTCATATTGGCGAATTCTCCTTTTATTAAAGTAAATATCAAATCAACTAGTATTGTATAAAAGAATCTAATTCATTCAGTCCTTAAATAAAAGCTAAGACTACCTAATATGGTTAACAAATATATGACAATTAATGAGTTTGAATAATAAGATTTAATAATAATTTTTGTATCCTAAATCATTTTTGTTTAAGTTTATATTTTAAAATAAATTAAAACCACATAAGCATATGATAAAAAAATTAAGATTTTTCTTATATGCTGTATTTTGAATTTTATTAAATGATTATAAATTACTAAAACTGTTAAAATTTCTCATAGAATTTGTTTTGATCAATGGATTAACTTTTTTGTTATAACAAAAGACAAATAATTATAAACTCATATAAACATGAAATCTTATTTAATATATATATATATATATATATATATATATTTCAATATTTTTTAAATTAAAATATATTTCATATATAAAATAAATAAACATGTTAATTTAAAAGTGTTCATTGAGTAGGAAGCCTCAATTAATAAATATTTATATTAATAAAAATAATATTTTCTTATAGAAAATATAAAAATGTTAATAAAACCATATGAGTACAAAGCATAAATTAATAATATTCATATTAAAATATACTATATATCTATTCGGTATCTATGTAGTAAAATCATATGAGTATGAAGCCTAAATTAATAATATTTATATTAAAATATACTATATATCTATGTGAGTGTCATTCAATTTTAATTATATACCATATAAAATAAATAAAACCAACAAAAGCTATTGTAACTAAAAAGAGGGATTATTTTTATTTATGTGCTTACTCCAATTTAATTATATACCTAATAGTTACTCGTTTCTCAATTATTCAATATATTTATTATTACATAATATGTAAATAAAAAAATAAAAAATAATATGTATACATAATTAATTTTTATTCCACGCAAGCGCAGATCTCAAATGTTATTTGATTATATCATTTAAAAATATAATTTTTGATATCAAAGTGAGATAGTGAATTATTACATCCTGATGATATCATTGAAACCTAATGTAAATTAAATAGGTTTAAGAAAACAGAATATCAACAAACATGACCCTACTAATCAACCTTATATTGATGGTCTATGGCTATATATTTTGAAACTTATGACATGATAGTTAAATGATCAAAAATAGTATTCAATGATCATTAGAATGTAAATTTTATACCGTGCATGTGCGCGAATAATCATCAGTGATGTACTATAATGAAACGAAGCTTAATGAAATATATCCAATGTTATATACAATATGATAACGTGCTTAAGTAACCAAGTCAATGAAATGGGGGTGTATATCTCAAAATCTGTAGATATCTAAATAATTGTGTATATTAGTTGGGTCCAACAACCTTATTTAAGTAGATTTCTTTTGTGATGATTCCCTTTTAATAGTATTGATAGGGTTCATGGATTTTTATCTAGATTGAGAGAGAGAATCGATCATTCCCGCTTACAAGATAGCAAATCACAAGAGCTTTTTTAATTACTGTGTTCTAGGTAAAAATTGAAGTGTTTGTGAAAATAAAATGAGAAAATATATATAGGTGGTGTCACAAGCTACTTGGGGAGTAGAAGGGATCTCTAGGGAAAATCCCAAAATATCTTGGAAACTTTTTTCTAAATCTAAGTAGCCAGAGCGGCTGCTCCAACTGAGAACATCTTCTCCAACTGCGAGCCACTGTTCCGTTCACGAGCAGCTTTTTAGTATAGAATTATCTAAGTTTCACTGTATTCGGCATAAGTCCCTCCAAGTGATTCACAACCTACTCTCAATTTGTAATGATTCAGAAAAGACTAGAAAGACTCGATAAAGACTTGTAAACAATTTAGAAAGCATATATACAATGTATAAAAATACAATATATCATTTCTCCCAGACTTAGTCATTGTTTGTCCTCAAACAAAATATGGTACCTAAAAACGAGGGAAATGTCTGAAAGTGCGAGAACTCTCCTATTCTCTGCAACCATATTTTAACCAATAATCTCTGAACCATAAAAGCATTAAAACTAAAAACAACACACCTTTACCTAAATCCCAATGACTTCTTTTAAAAACGGCTCCATACTTTGTAATCTCAAACCTGCAAAAGCTACACCTTCCAGAACAAACTCCTTATTATATTCAAGAGTGGCATGAGCTTCTCATTACATGCATTATTCAGGGTAAACGGTGCTAGATGTAAAATAGGCCATTTATGGTGGAGTTAAGAGTGCTTAGGGGCTACCATTTATTTGTAGAGGATGCTTGATATCTCACAAATTTGCAAGAGAGGATAGATCCATTGGTGTCCACATCCTTCAATCATTTTTTGCTTCCTACTTTCATAATCTTCTAGACTCGGTCTCCACTCTTTATTTTCGTCCACTAGAGATACGTTTCTTTCTTTTTTCTTTCTTCTCCTTCTCCATCACTTTATTTACGTTTTTTTGCTTAGTGATGAATTAGGAGGTTACACATGTGACTTACGTTTATTTGATGACTCTAATCTCACCATTTCTTGTCTTTGCATTCTTACTTTCTTCTTGGCGTTCGAAGCATCTATTGTATTCACACCTCCCTGTTCCTCTTGATTGTTCTATCGTACTGCAGCAGTAATGAGTAAGAGGCTCGGTTGATCATTTCCTCTGGACCCTTTTACCCATATCTGCACATATGATATGAGAAAACAAAACGCATGAGGGAAGAATAAAGGCTTAAGAGTTTGATAGGTTCTAATATTTACCACTTTTAGACCATGTTATAGGCTCTATTTGGAGTTATGTGTGTCTAGGATGTGTGTTTAGAGTCTTTTCAGCTCCCGGTACATTTTGGAGCATTGTAGAGATTATGAGGCTTTTTGGAGCTCAAAGAGAGAGGAATCCCGCAGCTGGTAAAATTTAGCAAAGTATGAGTTGAGACAGAGAGTTGCGTCGATCGGCGACGCACCCTTGCCATTGATCGACGATCGACGCGTAGAAGCCCAATTAAAAAAAGCAACTCACTTGAAGCCCAAATCACAGAAATTACAAGATTGCTGATGGACGGATTTTACCTAGTTTATATTGTCTTTGCTGGTGTTTTATGAAAGAATATGATTAAACAGGAATTTGGAGACTTACATAGTAGTTTAGAGTTTTTGGGAGAAGATCAAGACTTCTTTCAAGCTTTGTATTGGAACCCCAGTTTCTACCCCTATTATTTTCTTATTCATTATTTTATGTTTATGATTATGTTCTGCTTAGTTATGTATGAGTAGTTACCTTGTTAGATTTAGGGTTTATTAATGGTTTTAACAAAATAGCCAAACAATAGAATTTCTAGGGTGATTATTAGATCTATCATCAGAATTGTGATTGTTGTCTGTGTTCTACAGTAGCTAACTAGAACCTTGATATTAGGATAATTGATACTGCAAGAGTAGGATCGTTACTTGAACTAATCTTGTTGAGCTTAAGTTGCTAGGGATAATCGAGAGAATAGTCTAGTAATTCTAAGTGAAACTTAGTGAATCTGATTGTTTAGTTCTTGACTAAGAAAGTCATCGATCGATGTTGTTTGCATACCTTACTTATTTACAAACTAACTATTTCATGATTTACTATCTCTTAAAATCTTATTAATTCCCTAGAATAACTAAGTTGATTATAAAATCTATTTTGTGCCCTTGATCTCTGTGGATTCGATCCCTAAGTACTACAGCTGAACCTTTTATTTGTGAGAGTAATCAATAGCTCTAGGGTAATTTGAGCACATACCAAATTGGCACCATTGCCGGGGATAAATGATCGCCATTAGGTTTGTTTTGCAAGTTTTGTCTTGGTTTTCGATTAAGTTTACTTACAAATTTTTTCTTTTGTCTTTCAGGTGCATGTCCAGCAATACTAGAAGTAACAAAGAAAAAAATTTAGTTTTCTCAGACTCAGTAGCCATTGAACGTAGCTTCCGCAAGGAGAAATGACAAGCATTGATCGACGCCAACACTTCTTCGTTGATCGACACTCATTTCCCAGAATCGATCGATAGCAATATCGAGACATCGATCGATGGTGATTCCCGAGTAGAGATGGTTGCTATGCTGATTGTGACTAGGAATGAGAGAGGGACCTGTATGACCTGGATGGTCATCTGGGTAATCAACAGGTCAGAGAATTGATGATCATGGGACTGTGACACCTGAACAAGAAGAAGCTGCTGTAGCACAAGCTGGAGCTGAAGCCCGGGCTGCTCAACCCAGAACGTTGGCTGGCTACATCCGTCTAGATCAATTCCATGCCAACAAATCTGCTATTCATCCTCCATCTTTCCAAAGGAACGATTTTGAGCTAAAGCCAGCCTATTTCACACTTGTGGCACAAACACCATTTCATGGACACTATTAATCATTTGAAGCAATTTGAGGATCTTGTGTCTGCCATCAAGACTAATGGAATCCCTGAGGACTACATTCTATGCAAGCTCTTCAAGTATACGCATGTTGGAGATGCTTCATTCTGGCTTAAGCAGCTACCATGAGGATCTCTTACATCCTAGACAGACATCAAAAATGCCTTCCATGGTAATTCTTTGATGATTCCAAAGCTGTGGAATTGAGGAGCAAAATTGCTACATTCACACAGGGGCCTGCAGAGTCTTTCAGAAACTCATTGATCAGATTCAAATCCTATCAAAGAGATTTCCCACACCATGGATTTAATGAAGTGAAAATTCTCAGAACTTTCTTCAGAGGCATTGAGCTGTCACACCAGATGGCTTTAGACACAACCAGTGAGGGAAACTTCTGCACTAGGACTATAGAAAAAGCTACCAGATTGATAGAGAATTTGGCAACTAGCATTTTCACCACGAACAATGATCATGAGAGGATGAAATCAATCCCTACACTTACCAAGGATCAGATAGAAGAAGTAAAAGCCAAGTTGGACAATGTTCAGAGGTTTCTAAAGAAGCAAGTTAGCTTTGCAGAAGGTTTTGAAGCTATAGGATCTGACAATGGGAAAGGTGGAGAAGAGGATGTGGACTTTGTTGAAATGGATTTTAGAGATATGGGAATCAGAGCAACATAAACTTTTATGGCAATGGTCAGAGGAGTAGCTACAACCAAGGATCACCCAATCAGATACCCATGAGAACAAGATTGAAGCCAAGATAAACAAGGTTCTGGAAGGACAGCGGACGATGATAGTGGATTTCAATGGAAAAGTTGATGTTGTCTATGCCAACCTCAACACTAAATTTAAAGCTCTCAACACCGATGTGAAGAAGCTAGAGAATTAAGTTGTTTAGACCAGTGAAGCTGTGAGGAGACAAGAAAATTTAATCAAGGAAAATATTGAGGCTCGACAAAAAAACCACGTTAGTGCCATCATAGATGATGATTTTTGGACAATTATGGAAGAAAATAGGCACCATGAGGAGGAAATTCGTGAGAATCCCCCACCATGTTCGAACGACCATCGGTCAACATCCGAAGCTAACCATTGGTCGACGGTACCTGAAGAATCCCTGTGTAAAGAGATGGATATCGATCGATAGATGGACCCTACCATCGATCGACGGTAGTTCGAAACAGAAGGATGTCGGTTTCCAAGGATATGCATAAGTCTTTTATATGCTAATAGAAATTCGAAACCCACCCTACCCACACACATACATACAGATAAAGTAGTCCTTACGGTAATTGAGGAAGCTATGGATGGATATTCTATAAGAAATAAGAAGACCCCTAAGTATCTTAGAAGGAAGCTAAAGAGAAAAAGATGGATGGCTTTGCTAGAGAGTCCTCAGAATCCCTTTTGAAACCCCAATAGAAGAAGTTAATTACACAGAAAGTGGATGTTCTTCAGAGAAACCAAAGAGAATCATGAGGACTTTGGGAGAATGTTTAATCATCTAAGGGAGAAGATAAAGCAGAAGATCAAGTTGAAGAAGAGAAGCGACCCTGGGAAGGTTGTGGTTCCCTACAACATCAAAGGACATGACTACCTTCATGCACTCTGCGACAACGGTTATACAAAAAGCATTATGCCAAGAACAATGGAAGAGGTGCTAAACTTAAAGTTGGAGCCTTCTAGTGATTAATTCACTTTTTTGGAATGCTCTTAGGTGAATTCAAGAGGCATAGTCAAAGACCTCCAAGTGCAAATCGGTGATGCCCTAATTTCTGTAGATTTTCATGTCTTGGACGTCCAAGTGGAGCAGAATTAATCCCTGCTACTTGCAAGAGCTTTCATGGCCACGGTACGAGCAATATGCGACATGCAGACAAACATGTTGTATCTTTCTCTTATTGATCAAAATCACTACTATGAGTCTGTTCAAACTAAAACCAAGACTGCTCTCATTGATTTGGTTCATGAACCAGGACTTGTGGCCACGCGTTTCTGCGATTTCGAGCAAGAGTATGGCCCTGACAATGGAGCATTGATCGATACCCAGCCCAATACATTAATCGATGTTACCAACCAACAGTTGATCGATACCCACCCTTTGACATCGATCGATGGCAACCCTGACCTAGGGCATGAAACATCTAACCCATAATACGACAAATCTTATCTAGAAGAAGAAGCAATCGAGTACCATGCTCTTGCACATGAGGAAGCTGGTAATTTCAGAGGATCTGATGAACACATAGATTGCAACATCGATCGACGATAGCCCTATACCATCGATCGATACTCATGCAGACTATGGTTATCTTAGACCAGATGAGTTCGAAATTATGAGGGATCCAGAAGGATCTGCACGAGCAATGGATTGACGAATTCTAAATGTATCTAAGGAAGATGTAGTAGAAATACTCATAATGGCCAATGGATCAAAAAATCTCTTCAGAAAATAACTACATAACAACCGTCCCGATAACAAAAAAGCATTGATCGACACACCATTGCTGCCGTCAATCGACACTCACCTTACAGATGATTCCGTCGGTAACATATCATAACATAAAGTGTTTGATCCAAAGAATTTTTATTATGGGGAAGAAAGAGATGAGTATGGCGTCTACATAGACAAATATGTCAATGCACGAGCTATAGATCGTAGAATCATTAATGTGTCAAAGGAAGACATCATAGATATTCTTCAGCGAGCAGCCATCATTGGACACACTCGTCTTTGTTTGGCAGAGTATGCAGAGAATTTTGAGGAGACCAGACCATCAGCTAACTACTATAACATAGTAGAAGTTCAACCATCGATCGACGCTTCACGCGGACCATTTAGTCAAAAGCTGGTAACTGAGAAGCTGCTAGAAGATAAACTTGATGGAGTTTATGTATCTCAAGACATGATGATGGAATATATCCTAGGAGATTGAATGACATACCCATAAGATTGTCTGGTTACATGATATACCTTGTTATTTACCATTTTAAGACTGTCATTTGGACCCTATTTGGGGTCTGCTATGTATGTCTATACTGTGTTTTAGAGTCTTTTCAGGTCAAGACACGTTTTGGAGCATTATAGAGATAATGGAGTTTGGTAGAGCATTCACAAAAGATATTCAATAGCTGTTAACAATCAGCTAAGTCAGAGTCGATGTTAAGCCTGACCATCGATCGATGGTGTACACTTGCTTTCGATTGACGGTCTACTCGCAGAGCAATTGGCCGACTTCATGCCCAAGTCAAGATAATTTAATAAAATGCCCCTGGACGAGTTTTGACTTAGTTTATAAGGGTATTGCCATTGATTAGGTAGAAACACACAAAGATTTTGTAGCATAATATTATTTAGAGCTTTTTATTTTCTTAGTAGTTTTGGGGAGAATATCTGAAATTCTTCAGAGATTTGTATTGGAACCCCATTATCTATTCTATGCATTTTATTATATAGTTTATCATGTTTTCTATGATTATGTCTGAGTAATTCTCTTGTTAGATTTAGGGTTCAGTATGATATTGATGAATTAGCCCAAAATAGGATTGCTAAGATGAAGAGATATCCATCTTTGGAATTGTGTTTAATGCTTGTGTTCTAGAGTAGCTAACTAGAACCCTGAACCTAGGAAATAGACAATTACGAGAGTAAGTTTTGTGCCAGAATTAATTCCATTGAGTTAGGTTGTTAGATACATGCGAGAGCTGGTTTAATTAACCTAGCGGACGAACTTCCTGTCGGATAACCATCGATCGACACTAGACCTTCGCTGTCGATCGATGGTCAACTCTTATGTTCGCATACGAGAGTTGGAACAAGAGGGGGACGGACTGTGATTAAGGTCCTTGCATATTCATAATTCCCTGCATTCGATCCATTATGATTCACTTGCCTGAAATCCTAGATCTATATTTTTCTTATTTGAATCAGTTAACTTATTTAGATAATTTTCTTTATAGAATAAAACCCTCATACAAACCTCCTATATTTATAGCTTGCGTAGTTTAGCTTTTAGAACTCATAAATCTATTGTGTGCCCTCGCTCTCTGTGGATTAGATATCTAATTACTAAAACTTGACCTCTCTTGGCACGAGTAGTTTATAGGGTTAATTTGATAGACTGCCTGCTTAATTATAAACCTTAACCCGCACGCTGTCGAATTTGGCGTTGTTGCAGGGGAGCAAAGATCGCCATTAGATTTATTTTGTAGGGTTTAGTCTAGACTTTTTCTTGTATTGCAATTTACTCATATTTTTTTTTCTTGTCTTTCAGGTGCATGCCCAGCAGTACCAAAAGGCAAAAGGACAAGGAATTACTCTTCTCAGACCCCATTGCAATCGAACGTTCAATCCGCACACAGACGCGACTAGCATCGATCGATAGTAGCACTCGACCGCCGATCGACACTCGCTCATCAACATTGATCGACAGTAGCCATACGACATCGATCGATGGTAACTCTAGAAAGATGGTTGCGGCTCTAGTTGTAGTTCGAGATGAGAGAGGAGACCTGTATGAACTTGAAGGTCATCTATGTAATGCAACATGTCAGGGAATTAATGAACAAGGAGCTGTGATCCCTGAACCATAAGTACACGCTGCAGTAGCTCAACCTAAAGCTGCCGTCCAAGCTGCTCCACGGACACTGGCATACTACAATCATCCAGACCAGTTCTATGCTAATAGATCCGCCATTCGTCCTCCAGCTTTCTAGAGGAATGATTTTGAGATCAAACCGTTCTTCTTTGCACTTGTTGCGCATACACCATACCATGGAATGCGACATGAGCACCCTATGGATCATCTGGAGCGATTTGAGGATCTAGTTTCTGTTATCAAGGCCAATGGAGTCCCTGAGGACTATCTATTTTGCAAGCTCTTCAAGTACTCACTTTCTGGAGATGCTTCGCATTGGCTTAAGCAACTACCATCAGGATCTCTGGCATCATGGACAGACATCAAGAATACATTCCTGCGCAACTTCTTTGATGATGCACGAGCAAAAGATTTGAGATGCAGTACATTCACACAAGAACCTGGGGAATCGTTCAGAAGCTCTTGGTTCAGATTCAAGTCCTACCAGAGAGACTGCCCACATTATGACTTGAATGAAGTGCAACTACTTAGCACTTTCTTCAGAGGTATTGATCTGCAGTAACAGATGGCCATAGACACAACTAGTGAAGGAAACTTGAGCACTAGGGGTCCAGAAGAAGCAACAAGACTTATTGAGAACTTGGCGCCTAGCAATAGCACCACGAACACTGACTATGAGAGGAAGAAATCAGCTACATCTTTGAGCAGGGAGCAGATAGATGAAGTCAAAGCAAAGTTGGACAGTGTTCAGAAATTTCTCAAGAAGTAAGAAGTGCAAGCCCTGGAAGAAAAAGATGAGGAAGATGATGTGAATTTTGTTGGTGGAAACGTTATCAGAGACTAGGAAGCCCATGGTACAACATAAACTCCTATGGTGGCAACATGAGTAACTACAATCAGAATCCACATAAGTAGAAGCCTCAAGAGAGCAGGTTGGAAGCTATGGTTGATAGGATACTGGAGAAGCAGCAACAGATGACAGTGAACTTCAATGGGAAGATATATTTTCTGTACACCAACCTCAACACCAAGTTTGAGAACATAAACACTCATGTTAAGAAAGTTGGAGAATCAAGTGGTCCAAACAAGTGAGGCCATTCCGAGACATGAGGCATTGATTAAGGAGAAAGGGGAAGCTAGTCCGAAGAACCACATCAATGCATTGATATGTGAAGACTTTTGGCAAGAGGTGAAGAGAGAGCATCTGCAAGAAGGAGATTTTTGTGTGAAAAATGACGTGTCTTTCGGCAGTTCGCATTGGTGTCGATCGACACCAGAGCAGGACCGTCGATCGGCAAAACCTGCAGAATCAGTTCCCTTACGTGAATCTTCCAATGTCGATCGACGACGAGAAGCAAGCATCGATCGACAGCCCCCAACAACAGAGCCGAATTTGGTTACCTAGTCTGAGTGCCAACCTATTTGTTAGACCTTCGAGGATGGAGAACCAGGAACAGAATGCCAATACACCTGATCCCATGACAACAGAAAGAAACTCCAGAAGGAAGCAGAAGATTCTCAAGCATCTTCGCATATAAGAAACTGACAAAGAGATGGGTGGCTTTGCCAAAAGAGTTTTTAAAAATTTCTTTAGATACTCCATTTGATGAAGCATATTATACTCACACATTGTGGATGTTTTCAGGGAATCCAAGGAAACAGAAAAGGACATAGAGCGCATGTTCAATGACATCAGAGAGAAGATGAAGCAGAGGACTATTCTCAAGAAGAAAAGTGACCCTGGGAAATTTGTGATCCCATGTTTTGTCAAAGGTATGAGTATCCTAAAGCCCTCTGCGATACCGGATTAGTAGTTAGCATCATGCCTAGAGTGATGATAGAGAGGCTAAACCTGAAAGCGGAGCCTTCTAGTGATTCATTCACCTTTGTGGTTTGCTCCAAAGTGAATTTAGGAGGGATAGCCAGAGACGTCCCACTGCAGATTTGCAATGCCTTAGTTACAATAGACTTCCATGTGATGGATATAAAGATTGATTGGAACTCTTCCTTACTTCTTGGAAGAGCTTTCATGGCAACAATGGGAGCTATCTGTGACATGAAGACAAACAGGTTGTATCTATCCTTGATTGATCCATACATTTTCTATGAACCTGTTAAAGTGAAGAACAAGGCTACTCAGATAAAATTCAGTAATGATCCGGGTTTAACTGCTACATGCTTCTGCAAATACGATCAAGACGATGAGCCTGCGAACACAACATTGATCGACACCCAACCCTTGGCATCAGTCGACGGTCCCTTCAACCACAACCAGCACGGATCCCAACCTTTGGCATTGATCGACGCTAACGACCCACCATTGGTCGACATTTATGTCCAAGATCAGAAGGACGAAGATAGTCAAGAAGAGATAGTCTACATCGGGCAACAATACTGTGAGAGGATGCCAGAACCTCACAACCAAGAGTACGATGAGTCTTACCTTGAACAAGAAGAAGTCGAGTACCATGCCTTTGCACTCGAAGAGACTAGAAATTTCAGGGGATCCTATGGAAGCTGAAATGCCGCATCTATCGACTGTGGCTCTGTACCATCGATCGACGATGACCCGCCAAGATACGGTGACGATTATGGTTACCTCAGACCAGATGAGTTTGGAATCATGAGAGACCCAGATGAATATGCAAGGCAATGGATGGAAGAATTCTAAATGTGTCCAAGGATGATATCGCAGGCATACTAGCTATGGCCAATGGAGCAGCGAATCTCTTCAGAAATCAAACATCGGGTGAGGCAGTCAACTCAGCATCGATCGACGGCACAATTGGCCATTGATCGACAATCATGACACAACATCTGGGCAGAGACTGGTGACAGAGGACGTATTACAGACAAGCTTGATGGAGTTTACATTTCTCAGGACATAATGAGGGAAAGTATCAACCAGATTTTGGAGGATATCTCAGAGCCCACATATGCCAGACTTAACATGCTGACGGAACGCATTCAAGCACTTGAAGACGAGATGCACAGATTTTCATTTACTCAGAGGAAGATGGAAAATCAGCAGGCCTGAGAAGATGAGACGTTAAAAGGTTTTATCAGTACATGGTTTGGGACGAGCTGCGAATATGTGGATAATTGCTTTCCACATTAGTTTTATGACTTACCTTCCTAGTCTACAACGTCGAGCTTAAGACTATAACTAATCGCTGAGTCGGAGGCAACCCACTGTTTAGTAAGTTTTAATTTCTTTTTTCATTATCTAGTTATTAATTATGGTTTTTATCTAATTACTTTAGGTTTTCAAAGGAGTAGAACAGTTCGAAATAACCATCAATAGAGTCCACAACCTCACCATCAGTCGATGGCTTGGATGGTTTACCATCAATCGACACCCACCATTCACCATCGGTTGACACTCCTTACGGAGTTTGGTAACCTCGACTTTCTCTCAACCTTTTACTTATGCTTTAGTTTTTATTATCCAATCACAACGAGATATCACTGGGCACAGTGGTATTCAAGTATGGGGGAGTTCAGTGATGCTTTTATCTATTTTGAATTATTATCTATTAATTTTTTTCAAATTGTTTTTATAGAGTCAATAAGGGTATTATGATCATAACTTATTTATTGACTAACCATACTTTAGCACCATTCTTAGACATGTTGATTGAAGAGATTATTAGAGATGCCAAAGTGGATCATCCTGCCATTAGATCACACTTACTAAAAAAGTCTGAAGGAACCAAAGCTGATCTCCAACCTAATATAAACCACTTTACTTGCTTTGGGGCTTGGTATACATTGGATCGGATTCCTTCTGCAAGTCTGTAAGGTACTAGTCTGTTATTTCTGATTTCCTTTCTATCTTTCTCTTCAGGATCTGTAATAAAAAAGATTGAAATGATTTACAGAGATGCAGATAGGTAGGTACATTACCGATGACCTCACTATTCTAATTCAAAGGAATGATCACACATTGTTGGAAGCGAGGGGTAGGTACATTACCGATGACCCCATTATTCGCCTACAACTTTGTATTAAAAAAACAATCGAAAATGAGATGGAAAGATGGACTCTAACAACATCATTGTCCATTGAATTTGAGATTTAAAAGATTCGGAAAGAAAAGAGGAAAGAGAGGGATCAGGAAAGGCTTTATACCTATATATGCAGGTGTGCAGGAGTTGGAGTCCATGTGTTCTTTGATCAAAACTCCCAAGGTAAAGACTGCACTTTATTTTATGCAAAAATAAGATCAGTAGAGGGGTGAGTCAGACTAGTATTTGTTGAGTTGCTTATAGAATGGATTTGGTTGCTATACTAATACAAGGCATATAAATTTTCTCTTTGATTAGGATTATTCGATGTGGGTGCGATATAATAGGGTGATAGTCATGCTTATGTATTATGTTAGTCCCCGCTTTTAAAACCTCCTTCACAAGTTACCTTTGTTTTACTTGAAGACAAGCAAAATGTTAAGTTTGGGGGAGTTGATATACCTTGTTATTTACCAGTTTAAGATTTTCATTTGGACCTTGTTTCGAGTCTGGTATGTATGTAGACTGTGTTTTAGAGTCTTTTCATGTCAACGCACGTTTTGGAACATTATGGAGATAATGGAGCTTGGTACAACATTCAGAGAATATATCCAGTAGCTGTTCACATTCAGCTAAGTCATAGTCGATGTCAAGCCTGACCATCGATCGATGGTGCACACTTGCTATCGATCGACGGTCTACTCACAGAGCAATTGGCCGACTTCAAGCCCAAGTCACGATAATTTACAAGAATGCCCTTAGACGAGTTTTGACCTAGTTTATAAGGGTCTTGCCATTGTTTAGGCAGAAACACACATAGATTTTATAGCATAATATTATTTAGAGCTTTTAGTGTTCTTAGTAGTTTTGGGGAGAAGATCTGAACTCCTTCAGAGATTTGTATTTGAACCCCATTATTTATTCTATGCATTTTATTATTCAATTTATGATGCTTTCTATGATTATGTCTGAGTAATTCTCTTGTGAGATTTAGGGTTCATTATGGTATTGATGAATTAGCCCAAAATATGATTGCTAGGATGAAGAGATATCCATCTTTGGAATTGTGTTTAATGCTTGTGTTCTAGAGTAGCTAACTAGAATCCTGAACCTAGGACATAGACAACTACGAGAGTAGGTTATGTGCCAGAATTAATTTCATTGAGTTAGGTTGTTAGATACATGCGAGAGCTGGTTTAATTAACCTAGCGGACGAACTTCATGCCCGATAACAATCGATCGACACTAAGCCTTCGCTGTCGATCGATGGTGGACTCCTCTGTTCGCATACGAGGGTTGGAACGAGAGGGGGTCGAACTAGATTAAGGTCCTAGCTTTTTCATATTTCCCTGCATTCTATCCATTATAATTCACTTCCCTGAAACCCTAGTCAGGGTGTTTCAGACCGTGTGTGTGTCCTTCATCCACTGCTAAGCTCACTATATAAGATAACTTAATGCACGAGGGTGGTTAATGAACATCACAAATAATGTCCTAATTCCCTCAAAGTTTAGGCTCAATACAACTGACTCTAAAAAATTGACTTAATGAATACATTAAATTGACTCAAACAAAGACAATAGAGAAAACGAGATTAGTAACACACAAGAGCCTCCTCCATACTTAGTTCACACCATCCATGGTGTGAAAATAGGTTCAAGGAAGGCTAAATAACACAAAACAACAGATGGATAGTACAATGGTGAAGATGGGTGTGTTACTCATTCGGTGCTCATGCTGTCCGGATTTTGCAGCATACCTCCTATTCCTCGCTCTCGCCACAGAGATCGCTGCCATTGTGCCTGATGGCGCTACTCCACTTCGCTGCTCCTATCTTTCACACTGCTCCTCTCTGCCTGCTCTCGATGATGATGCTTGAAAACCACTACCAGTAATCGCGCGAAGTATCCTCTTCATGAGGCTTGCGCTGGGAATCAATCATCCAGCGTCTGTAAGTCTCCGCGTCGGGCTCGTCAGAAATGGGCCCGAGAATGTTCTGAGCATTCTCAAACATGTTACTACAAACATCATCTACAGGCATCTAGTCATCTATGGGGACATCGTCCTGATAAGGATGAGGTGGTGAGTCCTGATGAGGGGGAGCATGCGGATCATCGCAAAGAAACTCGGGGCCTGGAAGGAACGTGATGTTTTCAAACACATTTAGGCCGGTGATGGAAGGCTGCGGCAGAGCGCAGTAGAGCTTGTTGCCCTCCCTGTCCTTGAAGGCATAGATAGTCTCATATCTCAAGATCTCATACTTGATCTTGTATAGAATGTCGACGTAGTCTGGAGTGGAGTTCATCATGTAGGGTGTGAGATCAATTTGAAAGTGCTTGAACAAAGGGGTGAGAAGGCTGCCACATTGCTCTGTTTTGTTGTTTCCTTTTTCAAGACTCTGCCTTTCTTGTCCACAAACATCTGAGCCAGGATGAAACCAACGTTGGTTTTGAGCTCATAAGGAGGGATCATCACGTCTGCTTCCTTAAGCTCATATCTGATTGCCACATATAGCATTTGTAACTCGTTGTTCGTGACTTTGGCTGTACTCTCCTTGGCGAACAGCAAATTGTGGAGACCTTAGAAATGATCCTTAACGCGGGTTTTCGTATGAGAGAATGACTGGCTGACTGAGACGTGGATTCCCCTAACGCAATAAGTTCCCAAAAGGCAGTGGTATGTGGGCAATTTTTAGGGAACCTGAGACCCTTTGGTTCATTTCCCAACTTGTAAACCTCAAGGATAGCATCCTGCGATAATGAGTACTTCTCCTCCAGCAAAGAATGAGAACGTGGCTGTATCAAAGGTCAGGTGTTTGGAGTCCTCGTACGTGATAGCAGCTGTTGAGAGACACTGCCTGACTAGGTCTGGAAACAAGGCGTGGGTTTCGTAGCATATGTTTTAGATGTCTGCAACATAGAGGGCATTTATGACATTGTGGTTTTTCGAGTTCAACTATTGCTCACGAGTTGATAAGCGAGGTGGATAAATCTAAATGTCTAAGAACTCATTGTAGTAATAGGCATCATATTTGTCCAACCTATCAGGAGAGAGGTTTGGGTGAGAGCTGTCGTTGACATCAAACCAGAGTCCTTCTTGGAAAATCCAGGGATAGGTTGGCAAGACTGCAGCATTGGAGGTTGATGCCCGGGTTGCAGGTACAGAAGGAGCAAGCCTTTTTTCTGCTTTGACAGAATTTTGCTTCGTGTGTGGAGGCATCTTGAGCGGTTGGTGAATGCAACTGCACAAATAGAGAGAGCTTGAGAAATTGTCCAAATTAGATCCAAAAATCACTCAAAACTGTCGAGAATCCAGAAAGTTAGTTTTTTTGGCAAAAACTTTGGAGAAATTGCAAAAGGGAGGGGAAGAGTTCGTGGGTGAAGAAGAAAAAAGTGAGAGAATATAAATAGGAGAGTTCCCACACGTTTTTTTCTTTTTGAGATACTTACTTGGCTTGGAGCACTCGTCTAGGGCAAGGTCATCGGTGCTATATTTCCGAGGAATGGTATATCGAATTTTCTGCTTTTTTGACCTGAAACTAAATTCAAAAGAAATAAAAAACAAGAACTAGAAAGTACACTCACCAGTGGGATTCCCTACACCAAGCGGTTGGTTAAAGTCACTAGCTTGACTTTGGTTAGCCGATTAAGATAAAGAGATATCACCTAAGGGAATTTCTGAACCTTCTGCGATGGTTGTGCCAGCAAGGTATGGCTTCAGATGCTGCCCATTCACAACAAATTCCCCTCCTTTTGTGTACAGCAACACAACAACACCATTGGGTCGAACCTCTTTGATGGTGAAAGGTCCCGACCATTTTGATCTCAACTTGCCAGGGAAAAGCTTCGGCCTAGAATTAAATAGCATCACTTGATCATTCGAGTCAAAGCTAATGCAGATGATCCTTTTGTCGTGTTAAGCGATAGTCTTTTCCTTCTAGATCGAGCTCTCATAGGCAAAGTGACTGATTTATTTTAACTCATGGAGCTGAATAGAAAGCCTCTCAAAGGCTGATATGATGTTGAAGTTCAACAGTTTCACAGTTTATGCTACCTTGTACTCCAACTCCACAGGAAGATGACATGCCTTACCATATAACAAGTGAAAAGGAGTGGTCCCAAGCGGTGTTTTGTAGGCTGTACTGTACACCCAAAACGCTTTGTCGAGCTTCAAGGATCAGTCCTTTCGTGTGGTGCTAATTGTCTTATGCAAGATGTTCTTTATTTCCTTGTTGGACACCTCTACTTGACCGCTTGTCTAAGGATGATAAGGGGTTGTGACTTTGTGTTTGACAAAATTTTTCTTCAACAATCCTTCAAAATCTTGTTTATGAAGCAACTGCCTCCATCTCTAATGGCTACTCTAGATATCCCAAACCGTAGAAAGATGATTTATTTGAACATCTTGATCACCACTCAGCATTGATTGTGGGGCTGGCCAGCGCCTCAACCCACGTGGACACATAAGCCACTGCAAATAAGATGTACTCATTCTTGAAAGATGGTGGAAAGTGTCCCATGAAGTCTATCCTCAACAATCGACCACTTCAATCTCCAAGATGAAGCTATGTGGCATTTCATTTCTCCTGATGATATTCCCTTGTCTATAACATGAGTTTCACCTTGAGATGAAAACTTGTGCATCCTGAAATATCTCCGACCACCAAAAACCAGCCTGAAGGATTTTGGACACTGTCTTGAAGGTTGCTAATTATCTTGCGTATGAAGAACCATGGCAGTGGTGAAGAATCCCTGGAATCTCAGCTTCAGCCGCACACCTTCTGAAAACTCCATTCTTGCAATGCAGAGAAAGGTATGTGATAGGTCCTAATATTTATTACTTTTAGACCATGTTATAGGTCCTATATGGAGCCTGTTATGTGTGTCTAGTATGTGTTTTATAGTCTTTTCAGGTCCAGGTGCATTTTAGAGCATTATAGAGATCATGAGGCTTTCTGGAGCTCAAAGAGAGATGAACACTATATCTGGTCAAAAATAGCAATGTACGAGCCGAGAAAGAGAGTTGCATTGATCGACGACACACCCTTGCCATCGATCGACGATCAACATGCAAAAGCCCCATTCACAGAGTACCCGACTCGAAGCCCAAGTCAGAGGAATTACAAGATTGCCCCTGGACGAGTTTACCTAGTTTATATTATCTTTGCTTTTGTTTTATGCAAATAGGGCTCTTTTACAAGTTGAGAGATTTAGTAGTTTTAGGGGAAAAGATCAAGACTTCTTTCAAGCTTTGTATTGGAACCCCAATTTTCTATCCCTAATCGTATGCATTATTTTATGTTTGTAATTATGTTTTATCTAGATATGTCTGAGTAGACCTCTTGTTATATTTAGGGTTTATTAATGATTTTGACGGAGAAGCCAAACAATAGAACTGATAGGGTAATTATTAGATTTATCATCAGTATTGTACTTATTACGTGTGTTCTTGAGTAGCTAACTAGAACCCTGATATTATGATAATTGGTACCTGCACTAGAAGGATCGTTACCTGAACTAATCCTGCTGAGCTTAAGTTTCTAGAGATAATCGAGAGATTAGTCTAGTAATTCTAAGTTAAACTTAGAGAATCTAATCATTTAGTTCTTGACTAAGAAAACCATCGATCGATGTCGTTTGCATACCATCGATCGATAGTCATTCTGAATTTGCATACGAAAGTTGTTGACTTTGAGCTTAGCCATAGACATAAATAAATTATATCTTTACATATTAAATACATGTTCTATGACTGAAAACCCCTTGGCTTCTATCCATTATAATTCACTACCTGAAAAACCCTAGATCTAACTATTTTCCTTAATTGCTTACAACCAACTCATTCTTGATATTACTAATTTTTGAAATTTATTTAATTTCCTAGCATAGCTATGTTGATCATCAAATCTATTGTGTGGCCTCTCTCTCGATGGATTCGATCCCTAAGTACTACAGTTGAACCTCTTATTTGGGAGAGTAATCAATAAATCTAGGATAACTGGAGCACGTATCAAAATTGGTACCGTTGCCTTGAAGCAAGGATCGCCATTAGATTTGTTTTCCAAGTTTTGCCTAGGTTTGCTTTCTAGTTTACTTACAAAAATCTTTTTTCTTTTTTCTTTCGTCTTTTAGGTGCATGCCCAGCAGTATCCGAAGCAAGAAGGAAAAAGACTTTGTTTTCTCAGACCTAGTAGCAATCGAACGTAGCATCCTCAAGGAGAAGCGACAACAATTGATCAACGCCAACACTGCTTCGTCAATCGACACTCATCTTCTGGCATCGATCAACACTAGTCCCGAGACAACAATCGATGGTGATTCCCGAGAAGAAATGGTTGCTATGCCGATTGTGACTAGGAATTATAGAGGAGACATGTATGACCTTGAAGGTCATATATGTAATGCAACATGTCAGAAATTGATGATTATGGTACTGTAATCCCTGAACCAGAAGAAGCAGCTGTAGCTGAAGTCCATACTGCTCAACCAAGAACGTTGGCTCACTACATTAATCCAGATCAATTATACACCAATATATCTGCTATTTGTCCTCCATCTTTCCAGAGGAACAATTTTGAGTTGAAGCTAGCCTAGTTCACACTTGTGGCACATACACCATTTTATGGACATTCCCATGAGCACCTTATAGATCATTTGGAGCGATTTGAGGATCTTGTGTATGCCATTAAAGCTAATGGAGTCCGTGAGGACTATCTCTTACATCCAGAACATACATCAAAAATACCTTCCTGCATAATTTCTTTGATGACGCCAGAGCATAGGATTTGAGGAGTGGAATTGCCACACTCACACATTAGCCTGATGTAACCATGGCTGAGCTAGCTGAATATGTGACAAAGGACAAACCTGGATGGATGAAAGGCGAGCATGCTGAGCTGAAACCATCTGAAGTGAGTGTGTTTGAGCTAAAACCAACTGATGAGACTGAGGATGATCTATACCAAGCTCGAAAAGTTGTGGGTCAGGGTCATGGACGAGTTAGGTCATTCTCTCAGCCCAAAAGAAGTTCAAAACACAAGTTAAGGATTCATTCCTTCTTTGTGATGAGCAGACCACGAAATCGATCCCAACATAACAAATCCAGTTTGGGTTAGTTTCAAGCCAAATTCGACCAGCCATTTGTTCACTTCATTTCAAGCTCCTTCTCACCAAGAATACCAAGAGAGAGTCAGCAAGAAGTCTTGGTCATGGGCATGTCAAGGTCATTAACCAAAAAAGCTTATTCTGGACTAAAGTCAAGTCTTCATTCCTAGTTTCTAATAGCATCTCTAACCCCACTCCATAATTTACTGCAAAATGGAGTGGGAAATGGAGTTATGAACAAACAAAAAATCACTTTTTGTTTGTTAATCACTCCATTTCCCACTCCATTTTGCAGTAAATTATGGAGTGAGGTTGTAGATGCTTTAAGTGTCTTAATTTCTACACTTTGTCTTTTCATTTCTACAACTTGTAAGTCCTATATAAAGGGATGCACGACCACAATAAGATTCATTCACCTTTTTTTATCAAAAACGATCTCTTTAAACTGTGAATCCTTTGTTCATCTTTGAACATCGATTGCTAGGAGTTAATTCGCTGAAAGCAAAAATCGTCCTTGATATTTCTAGCGAGTTCATTCTCTCGATCAACTGCACATTTTCACAAGTGTTGATCAATCCACAGATCCTCACAAAAGTTCATCAACCATCTCGAATTCTATTTATCAAAACCATCACCATCTATCATCCAAACCATCAGATAATCCTTCAAAAGAATCAAGGACAAAGAAATCTCGTCCTTAGGGGTCTATCATTTGGTATCAGAGCAGATTTGAAGGTTCTTGATCTCTGGTTTGATTCTGTCTTTTTGCAATTTCTCTGCAACTTTCTCTTTTCTGTCTATCTATTGCATCTGCAAGAGGGCCAACCAGATTATAAAAAAAACAATAAAAATCGGAAATCAAAAGAAAACTATAGAAACGTCGAGGAGAAATCCGACTAAGGCTGAAGAGAAACCCAGCCCTGGTGGTAAAGCCTCTTGCAAACAAAAATGTTGCAATTTGTCTATCTCTTTCTTCTGTTTTGGGGTTGGGGTTTGTTCTCTGAAGTTTGATCTTTGTTTGTTGCCGAGCTACTGGATTCACAAAATACACTTGAGAGAAACAAAAAAGAGAAGTGAGGTTGCGGCTCTGTTATTGTGCTAATTTTTCATGTTGGGTTTCGTAACAGGAAACCATGGCTAGATATGTCAGTAAAAGAAAGGAGGCACCAACTATTACATTGAATAGATTGCAGATGAAAGAAATGATGCCTGAGATAATAAAAAGAGTGAAAATGACTGATCCATTTCAACAGAAACATGGTAATGATTTCTTTGGTAATGTTTCTCAGGTTTATATCAAAACGAGGAGTTGTGAGAAACAAAATTCGCACTGTCAATTTCCATTGAATTAGGAACGTAGGGTAAATCCTAGTTTCCCAGAGGTCCTAGATACATGCTAAACCACACGCCAATCAGTCAGAATACAAAATAAAGATC